>CAWVRF010001450.1:0-167359 GCA_963932465.1 Maratus speciosus | reverse complement strand
AATCGGCTTACTTTTTGTCTTTTGGGTGGCTGAATCCGAATTTTTAACTTCCCCCCAAAATTTCCCCTCCCGCAACCCCTCAATATAGTTGTTTTTAAATTTAATTTTTTATTGTTATAGGGGAAAAGTATGTAGAAATTCAGAAAGTAGACAAAATTTGCAACAATTAGGATATATGACAATATCACATAGGATAAATGAGAAGAGGAGGGTTGCCTCGGAACATTCCCCGCGCGCTGTTCTTAAAACCAAATTTTTTCAAAAAATCAATTTTTTGGGGAGTTTGCCGGGTGAAATCTGGGTGGGAAGTTACAAATTCGGATTCAGCGACCCAAAAAACATAAAGTGAGTCGAAATCCAGAACTAACAATAATTTTGCCAGTAAAATCCCCTATTGCCTGGACTTGCATAACTTAGTGCACGTAGCGCCGCAGTGCATGTTCAGAGGCAGCCCTCCCCCTCCCCGTTCATCCTACGTCATAATGTCATATATCCTATTTGTTACAAATTTTGTCTACTTTCTGAATTTTTAGATACTTTTCCCCTAAAACAATAAACAATTGATTTTTTTAATGAAAACCTTTTTTGGGGGGCATTTTACCAAAATTTGGGGTTGTTACCGGTGGAAATTTGGGTGGGAAGTTACAAATTCGGATTCAGCGACCCAAAAAACATATATAGAAAGCCTTTTCCCTGAACTACCATGAGTTTTGCTAGGTAGAGCCCCTATATGGTCTCTATTGCCTGTACTAATATCATTCTTCCCACCAGATTCGCCAACATTTCAAAACTTAAAATATAAAAATAAGTACAATTTTGTAGAAATATTTACTTATTCAAACTGTTAAGAAACGTTCTCTAACAAGGAGAATTAACCCATTTGTGCCTGATTTTTTTTTTCAAATTTGTTGCTAAAATCACTTTAAAATTTTGCGAAATGAACTGGAAAAATACTAAAAAAAAAAATTACTGAGTTATCTGAATTACATCATTTTGAAATCTTCAGATAATTCAAATATTGGATTTTAGACTGGAAAATAAAGAACAGAATCCGTTAGCAGCGATAAACATACAGTTATTACATTAAAAAGTTGACTTAGACACACACGTGTATAATAGATATATGAAATGACGCATAAAAATATTTTTAGATAATAAAATATCATATTTTCAAAAAGATCATACATTCCTTAACCCTTTATGTACTCAATTATGAATTCATGAAAATTTTATCTTCTAAAGCATTTTTCGTGAATTGTTTAAACTACTGTAGAAGATTTACATAATCATTTAATAAATTTTAGAAGAATTAATTAAATTTGAATTTATAGGGATTTTATGCAATATTTATAGCCCCACTCAAATCTTTTATTTTAAACATTTTTCTTAGTATTTTGTAGAATTAGGAAATGTACAAAAATATAATGTTCTTACAGTAGTAATATAAAAACATTTCCCCCAAAGCCAAGAAAGCTTTAAAGATGCAAAGACAAAAGAAATCACACTTTTAAAAATACAGTAGCCTTCCTCTTAACCGGCCTCCTCTTAACCGGCCTCCTCTTAACCGGAACTCCGCTTTAACCGGTCGACATTTTTTCCCAACATCAAGCAAAATTCAGAAAGGAAAATTTCGATTTTCACTTCTTTATGGTTAATTAACTAAAATTTACATAATGTAGAATAATTTCAACTTCTTATAATGGAATGTGACAAGATTTTCAATAATTTAATTTATACTAAATATTTTTCATTATTTGTTATTAGTGGTAATTTTTATTTCAATTCAGTTAATTACATCTAGTATTCATTTCACAAAATATAGAAAATATGTACTTTTTTAAACCTACACAGATTAAAAAACTAAATGCATCCTATGCATTTAATTAATTAAAGATGCAGTTATTTATTTAAATTTTTTACTTCTCCGTTTTAACCGGTTTTTCGCTTAATCGGCTAACCCTCGGTCCCATTTAGGCCGGTTAAGAGGGAGGCTACTGTATTTTTGTTTTGTGTAACTCATAATGCTTTCGAAACAAGGTAAAGTAATGTATCTATAACTCATTCTAATTTGTTCATTCATTTACATCTTGTTTTTAGTCAGAAATCAATAAACTATTACTTTACAGATGCGTACATCGCAAAAAAAAAAAAATACAAAAAAGAAAAAAAATACAAGTGCATCTTAACAAAAAATCCATCCACGGAAACATAAAATAACTTCTTCCAAATTACTCACTTTTCCGAAAAGACTTTCTTTATTTTTAGAAATCTAAGAAACCAATATATTTTTGAGATTTAAAGAAGCATTTAAAAAATGCGCCGTATTTAAATAATCAGTTATATCAGTTATCCAATATAGTAGTTCAATAATCAGATTTCGGAAACTGTATTACAACTAATTGATGTATTAAATGAATTCTATAACAAGTTATTTTAATGGTACTTATAAGTACCGTCAGTAAGATAAAGGGATATGGTGAAGGTTTTGACGCATACTCAGTAAAAAATAATTCCATGAAAAAACGGAAAATGAATTGACAGCAAAATTGCAATCTATTCTTCATTTTATCACTAAACTTCCGCACTGATATTCCCGCGTGTTTAAGATAGGAATTTTCCGCAATTCACGAAGTGAAATTTCTGTTTAAAAAAAATAATTTGTGAAATGGAACAATATTAACAAAAACATCTATATACAATTACCATATACTGTTTCATATTTATACGGAGCAGAAACTTGTATTACATACTACACACCCACTTTTTATAGCCTTACCTTTCTCAAGATTGGAACACCGGTACTTGCCATTATGGTTGATTAACCCGTTTGCACCGAAACAATGTAAATAGTTTATTTGTTTCCGGCTAATATTTCGAAAGTAAATTAAAACTTCACCAAATAAATAAATAAACACGAGTTTAACCGATATGTAAAGGAAGTAACACAATTCATTTGAAATATAAACGATGCTGTTATTAGTGATTTTTATTTCTCTCTCAATATGTGGTTTATATAAAAGTACCGTTTTTAATAAATTGCAAAATTTTATTTGAATATATAATTGATATTTTTCACACAGAACTGCTTTCTAGGTTCGTTCGTAATTACATAAATAGGTAGCACCTATAATCGTCTTCTGGTCCTTCCGTCCGTCCGCCTGTCCGCATATAACAGCGCAAAAACTACCTAAGCGAATGGATTTAAATTTACTATATATTTTAGATTTTTGTCGAGTCATTTCAAATTTTATGACAATTCAATTAAAATTAAAAAAGATATTAATAAAAGATTTCTTCATTCAGTTAAATTCTATCATACATCATTAATTCAATGCTATTCCGTGATAGGTAATGATTCTAGGTTGCCATGGTGATGACGTCCTATTCTTTTCGAATTACTGAATTGTATACATATAATCAAAATATATAATCGTAATATACTTTGTATTCATGCGTTTTTGCATAAGAGTGGAATAGCTATTGCACCAAGGACTGAATCTTTATAAAACTAGTTATAGTGTGAATGTCCCTAATTTGCCACGTCTGACGCGTAATTTACAACTTATTTTTAGTAAGAACTCAATAAACTATTACGTTACAGATCCGTATATCGCAAAAATACAAAAAAATACAAAAAAAAAAAAAATACAAGTGCATCTTAACATAATGCCCACCAACGGAAACATAATACAACTTTTTCCAAATTACTCACTTTTCCGAAAAGACTTTTTTCAATTCCTACTATTAGTTCACACTCTCCCTATATTTATTCAATTCCTACTATTAGCTCACACTCTCCCTATATTTATTTATTTATTTATATATTTATCTTGTTAAAATTTTCAATCGTTAATAAAATACTCATTATTCATCCTATCAAGTTGAAATAATTTTTTTTAAACTTGTACTGGAAGAAAATTGATGTTAATACAGTTTTTTCAAATATTAATTCATTAATTAAATTTTAATTAATTAATTTTAGTTTTGCATGGGAAACAAAATGGCGGCCATTGGTTATTGAAGATAAATGAAAGTATTTTCAATTAGGGGTTACCATAGGGGGGACCCTGTTCTGTCGCCAAATACCGCCAAGTTTGTCGCCAACTTGGCGATATATCTAACTTTTCGCCAAATTCCCATAGACTTCCATTGTAAACCTACTCGCTTATAGAAAATAGAGATATTTGAATGCAACAAAAACTAATATAAGCTTAAGGGATTATATTACATTTTTCTTTGATGACCTAAGTAGGAATTGACTTTAAAAACAAAATTTTTATATTACCTGTTTATTTTTAGAAATCTAAGAAACCAATATATTTTTGAGATTTAAAGAAGCATTTAAAAAAATGCTCCGTATTTCAATAATCAGTTATCCAATATAGTTCAATAATCAGTTTTCGGAAACTGTTATACATGAAATATGAGCCAGAAAGGAACTTTGATCAATTTATATTGTTTTAAGTGCAAATAGGTTAATCATCTGTATTCGGGATGCACAATGAACAGATTTTTTGTAAAATCCATACTTCAAATTTATTTTAACCAACACAAAAAATGAGAGAATTGACATGCAGTTTTTAAAGAAGTTTTATTTGAAAGTGCCATTTGTTCCGGTATTAGATAATCTAAAAATTAATATCTTGCGATGTTTAGAAGTAATTAAAATTGCAAAAGAATAGAAAAGGTTTGTCCAGTGTTGTTCACACCGTCGTTATGGCGTCATCAGCGTTATTCGTAGTTTTTAACACTTTCCAGCATAGTTGGAAAGTGTTTATGAATTCGGTTTGTCCGCCCGTCTGTCTGCCCGTGCTTTGATTCACGTAAATAGAGTTCGATTGCCACGAAATTGATATATGTTTTTGGGTATCACTATGGAATGTTCGGTATTGAAAATGATGTGTGTAGCATTTACGGTTGATTGACAGGGACACTCAAAAGAGCTCCGTTGCATTAGGTCTATGGGGAGAAATCTTTTGCGGACTATGATACTATAATATTTAAAACATATTGAAATGGATATAGAACATTGCAGTGTACTACAAGGCTCTTACTATAGAACAGGGTGAGTATAGAATTTATTGTTCTTTTACAGGGATACACAAAGGAATTTGGCTACCGTAGAAACTGAACAATAATTGGCTACGAACGATAATTTCCGGAAGTGAGTTTTCAGTTGTGGTATGCGTTTTTAAATTTAATTATTCTTTAAATATTACTTGGTGGGTATAAATTCTACAGATCATATACAAGGTCGCACAAAAGTTCTCAACAACGTCCGTTTATTGGAGGAAATTGCTGAATGGAAATTTTCAACAGTGCTATTCGTTTAACTGAACTAAATTTTAGTATACATTTCAGTATACATACATATCTATAGAAGCTATACAGGGCTGCATACAAAAATCGTATATTTTCCCTGTTATTCATGATAGTAGCAGAAACTGGGTTTCCCAAATTGTTCATTTAGACATCATCTTTCACAACAGTTTTGTAACAGTATTCTGAATGTGTAGAAAAGAGTTTCATAATCTATGTCAAACGCATGATTTTTCGTTCTAGTTGCTTTATACTGTAGATTATCAATATGCGTTGTAATTTTCCTTTGCCAATCAATGTGACTGGGTTAAAATAATTTAATAAATTATCAGTTTTTGTTTCTGATACAAATTCAAAAATCTGAAAGAAAATCATTCACAAATCGTCATAATTAACATTTCAAAGCCGACAATTTACAATTCAGTGATTGCTTTTATTTATATTGAATAACACAAAAGATATTTCACAGTAACAACTCATTTTAATTGCTTAAATAATGTGGGTTTATTTTTTTTTTCGTTACTAGGCAATGTTTATTATTTCAAATGTATCTAACTTTTTCGTTATAATAAAGACATTTGATCGAATTTCAGTCTTTTTCCATAAAAATGGTGACACATAAATAATCACAAAAATACATTTGCGAAATGAAAACAAATTCATTTCCAAGCAAAATTATTACTTAGCGCATGGGATTTGCCCCATTTAATCAAATCAATAAATATATATTACGTTTTAGTGTCTAACATAATTATTAATGTTACTAAGTTTTTCCATTAAAAAGATCATTAGCTTAGTGATATAAAATATATTTAAATTGTTTGATTACTAATGTTGTATTGTCGCAGATATTAACAACAGTAAGTACCTTTTCTATGCATAAAAATATTTATTCACATAAAAAAAAGTTAGATACATATAAAACTGCTGGTGTGTAAAGCAATTAAAATATGCTATAATAGCTCTTGAAGTTGTGCCCTAAATTTACCAAAATTTCACTGGCTGAAGCAGATCCAATGTACTGTGTTATAGATGTAATGCGTAGTTAAATATTATTTTTTAAATAAACGAGGTGATATAGATCAAATGAAACACTATTCAGATTTGCAAAGGCCGAATATTTATGGAATAAAACTAAATTTAACTGAATACTTGCTATAATAGGTGAAAGCTCGATAAACGCTTAATCTGTATTTCTGAGATCCATATTTTAACGAAGATTCTTCGCATGTTTCTTGATGATAAATAAATTAACCTTTTTTTAATAACTTTTTAAAAACTGGTTTAGCTAAAAAGTAAAAAAATGATTTGAGGTCTTAATCTCATTTAAAATTTTACAATGAAATATTTTTAATTCTTATGATTCAGTCTAAAGATTGGGAACAAAATTTAATATCTGAAACTTTGAAGTGAGTTGGATTTAAATTTCAACATTTGAAACTTCTTTGAAGTTAGTTGCATTCGAAGACTTTTTTACATGCATTGGAAGATATAATGCAGTTGTTGCGATTTTATTTAACATTATGAACATCTATAAATGCACATGGGCATGGTTGTGATTCTTAACTTACAGGTAAATAATTATTCATCAGAAAGTAATACGAACTTGCTTTTCATTGTCCAAGAACACAGGCTAAAAAGCCTAAACTTTATAAATTACGAGTTATTTACTGTAATTCGTTTTAAGTGACTAACCTGATTCGTAAAGATACTATTTTAAGTAAATTCCTATATTTTAAATCAAAATTCCAATGTAAAATATGGTATATATAAATGTGGATAAAATTTTAAGCGTTTTAACTACATTGGAAATAAATATTTCTGTAGTTTTATATTATATTATTGTATTAGTTGAAACAGGATGTAATGTTTTATACTATTATGAAAAAGTGGAAAAGTTGGTGTAAAATGTTTTTAAGTTGCTAATGCAATTGAGCACTTTGATGTGCATTATGAATCCCATACTATCATGAAGCATAACAGTTTCAACTTTGGTGTACAGAAAGACAAATATGCTTCGGAAAGTGTGTTTTTTATTAATTAGAAGAAACAACAAGACACAACTAAAGAGGATAAGTATGATAAACTAATATAAAAGCGTGAAAAAAAAACCTCGATTCCACAAATTGTATATATCTAGATTTTATATTTTAAAATTAATCAAGATTAGAGATAAATTAGTTTAAAAACTTAAAGAAAGAAGAATTCATTTTTTTTAATATTTTAATCTAGATTTTACTGACAAAAACCCAGATGTGAAATGAAACATTTAAATGTATTAGAAAAAAGATAAATTAAAGAAACATTTTCCAAGAAAAAAAACCTGTTTACTTTAAACAAATTTTGATAATTACTAATCAGAAATTGTTATTATCTTGACTTTTATTTTATTCCAGGAAAACAGATCTCAAAAGTGTAAACTGGTTAAATTACGCGATGCTTACCGTAAATCTTTTTAAGAAACAAACCTGACTGGTGTGTGTATTATTCTAAATAAATTATTATTTTTAAAAATAAAAAAATTTCAGTATAAAATAATACATATAAAAACTGATAATATTTTAAACGTTCTGGTCCAATTGGAAATGTTTCATTCTGTAGTTTTTGATTACATTATTGTATGAGTTGAATTAGAATGAAAACATACTGTCAACAAGCAAATCAGTTTATTAATTTATCGGCAGCGGACAGAGGGTCAACTATGCTCCGGGAAGTGTTATTTCTATTTAATTAATAGAAAGAACAAGATATAAAGAAGATAAATCCTATAAATTAATCCAAGAACTAAAAAAAAAACTAAAAAAAAAATCACTTAGATTTTAATTTGTATTTTAAGATCAAAAACTCATATTTGAATTAGAACATGTAAATGATGTTGAAAATTGCTAAATTGAGCAATTCTTTTCCGAAAAATACTTCTTTAATTCAATTTTTATGGTAAAGACCACATTTGCAGAAATTAAAAGTGACAAATTCATAAATTGCAAGTTTAAATCATTGGTAATAGCTGAAGCGTACTAAATGATAAATATTTTGCTTACATTGGAATTTCATTATAGTTGATGTATGTGTGTATAAGTCTTCTTTTATTAAACTGCCCCCACATGAATATCTAGTATGTGGTGAGTTCAGCTGTGAATTTTGCAATGAAACAGAGAGTGATTTTTAATAATTAAATTTCACGAAATGAATATGTTTATGGTGTAACGAAGTATATATAATTACTCTAACCATAAAACATTTTTTTCACATTATTTGATTCCTCATTCAATATAAGAAATTATTAAAGATTAGTTAATTTAATGATTTATATTTACGAATAATATCACGCTGAATTAATATACTGTCTATAATTTTTTACATACGATTCAGATTTAAATCGCTTTAGGGAAATTTGTATTTTATAGTTCACATATGATTCATTATAAACCAACATAAGATCCAACATAACATTCATAAGACACCAAATACTTTTTAATTTAATCTGGGTAATATAGCTATTGAAAATTAAAGGCTTATAATTCTTATTCAAAACACAAAATTATGGAAACAGATAAAGTCGCGGTTATCGGAATTCATGTTCATAAGGATGTTTTATCTCATAGATCTGGAGAAAATTTAACAGCTTACATTTCACATAAAATCAATATCCACGGTAGGATGCTATTTACTCTTATAGATTATCTTACAAAATATACAAAAAAATTCGATAGAGTTAGTTATCTTATCTCAGATGGAGAAAGTTTAAGATTTCCGAATGGTACATTGACAGGAATAACAGGGGGAATAATAGGGCTGGGAAATCGATCAAAAATTGATGTTGGTATTGATCCATTCCTTATGAATGAAGTAACCACAGATTTAAAGGATTTCGCTTTCCCGTATGAACTTGATACGTCTACATTTATAACTCAAAAAGCAGAGTATAAACCACAGATTTTTGGTATTTTACAAACATTTTCAATGCCTCTTTGGATAGCCATCATCTCAACATTAATGGCGATGTCGTTGGTCCATTACGTCACCTTCAAAGGAAGGCACTCTTTTGATAAAATTTTACTGCATGTTTTTGCGGTTTTGTTAAGGCAAAGTTCTGTTTTAAATACGTCATCCATGATAAAAAAGTTGCTCGTCTTTTCGTGGATTGTGGGAGCAATGTTTCTTTGTCTGGCTTACGATTCCGTATTCCTGTCCTTTCTTTCTTTCCCTCCTATCAATCAAGTTAAAGATGTATCACAGTTAGCCAAGGCTGTAAAAGAAGGACACTATCACTGCCTAACAGCTCCTGGCTCAATATCAATTCCTGAAATGTTATTAAAATCTAAAGATGAAACTTTAAAAATAATTGGACGAGACATTCGGACGAATAACTTAAGTACCGTAAGTACTTTTCTAGATTTTTTTTACGACAGAAACAAACAAAATCTCGCTCTGATAGTCAATGCGTTCGACATGGATGTTATTACCGTAGGACAAAAATTCGCCTTTCAAGATCGTTTCTTTGGAAGCATTTATGCAATGCCTGTCCGAAAAGACTTTTGTTGCAAGAAACTGATAGACGAGTTCGGTCACAGAGTTATGGCTTCGGGATTGTATTTGAAGTATCAGAATGATAGAGCATTTTTAATACGTATACGAAGACTAATGAAATATGAGGAAAAGGACACCAGCAAAAGAGTATTAACCCTTACAGATGTTGCTCCAGCCTTTATATTTTTAATATTTGGGCACATTATTTCCTTCTTAGTTCTTATCGTAGAAATATTGTCAAATCGTATGAAGAAAAAGTATAAAAAGTCGAGTGAATATCGCATACAAAGAAGATTCTGAGTAATTAGTTTTGAAAATTTAATAGCAATCACTCTATTCTTATATAATTAAATTTTATTAAATTTTGCTGTTGTTATACGAGAAGAGTAAGAAATTTTCTTGTAATTAGCACTGCACTGAACAGCACGATGTAACTCTCAGAATATCACATTGCAGTATAATTAAAAAGTTATATTATACTATTATGTAACGGAGATTTTTGTGTAATTCGTTCTGCACCAAATTCCAGATTGATCTTACGGCATGAAACTTATATGAAAAGATTTATGCAAAAAAGTACGCATCTCAGTACATGAAACTCATTTGAAATCGACCCCTTCTCATTTTTCTGTCAAAAATATTATTTCTTCGTTTGAAGACGCCTACGATAAAAATCCGCCAAATGAAAATAACAAAATCAAACGACTACAAAATCCGTCATTCTCCCCTCGATGTTTTCTCTTTTATTTATAAATTCGAAAATGCTTAACATATTGATATTGAAATTGCAGAACTTCCGTAGCTTAGTTTCCGAGAAATATTTGAATTGCATCATTACTATTATCCAAGATTATTATTTCTAATGATAAGTTATAAATTAAGGTATGATAGATGGTAAATTACTTAATACAAGCACTAATATATTAGTACTAATTATATTAAACATGCATGTTTTTGTAATTACTTGCATTGTAATAAATAAAAATTAAATATTGAATATCTTTGTTTTATTGTTCATATCACCTTTAATAATAATTAAAAAAAATTATGATGACCATTTCGAACATTTAAAAGGAATAATATATTAACTGTGTTATGCTGAATAAAATAGTTAATAAGTTTGTATAGTTATAATGTAAGGGATTATCGACATTTATTAATAAATTACTCACACCTTTATTTTCAAAGCTAATATTTTGAAATTGAGCAGTGGAAAATACATTCATTATCAATTGTGTTATTAATCAGAAAAGAAATCATCTAAAAAAAAAAAATGAGAGAAAAACTTATCTGACTATTTTAATTGTCTTTTTGATTAAGAAAGTAGTTGAATCAGAATACTTGAAAAAAAATAATTTGCAAATAAAGATGAAAAAGAGTAAAATAATAATTATCTCAATTCATTAACTTATATAACATATGTTACGGCTAAAGCAAGAATTAATGGTAAACCCTAGGTTTAACCGGTTAAAGTGCGGGATTACCCAGGCCTTGCAAATAAAGCTCGAAGAGTTCCCAACGCTTCCATCTTTAACCGGTTAAAGCTAATCGGTCTAACCAATCTTGGTCGGTTAAAGCCCGAAATTTTTAAATTCCGATATCAAATACAGTTATAAAATCAATTATATCTATTATTTTTTGTGGGGTGTCCATTACTGGAACAGAGAGTGTCCATCACTGGAATGTTGGCCGTTTTGATATATGCTGGCCTTACGAATGTTGTACATTTTGAGATTGCTACACAGCGAGAACTGCTGAATCCAGTGATTTTTTTTTCGGTTAATGAACGCGTAAGCGTTCATACGATGTTTAGTGATTGCCGCTTTAACGAGTTTTCTGCATTTCACAGATTGCTGCAGAACTAGGTTGCTGTATTCGGTGATACATATTATTTTTTTATGTACGCCAAGCGTTCATACTTCCGTAAATTAGAAATGAATTGTTCAATGTTTAATCTGATATAGGCACGTACTTAAAATATTAAATGACGCCATGATTTTTTCTTAAAGTTGTTGAGAAATGAAAATTTTAATCATTGTCAGGAAGAGCGTCTTTTACAGAATTTTTAATCTTTAACCCTTTACCTACTGACGGTACTGTTAAGTACCACTGACTTTAAACTTTTATACCATAGTGAATATTACTAATATTCTAATGATACTTTGCAAAAATCGCTCTTTTAACTCCACTTTATCCGAATACATGGCAGCGATAGTTCTAGGTTTGTTATTTTAGTGAGGAATGAGGCTATCTTTGAAGCAGTCGATGTGTTTTGTGCCGACTTTTTTACAGATTGCCACGCTCCTCTTTTCATTGCTGCAAACACAGTAAAGGATATAAGATAAGTGTTGGATTCTTTTATGTGTTCATTATGGTCTTACAATGCAATTTGACTAGCTATTTTACTTGAACGGTGTATGTATTTGATTTAACAGTTGAATTACCCGGTGGTACTTATATGTACCGTCAGTACAATGGGTGCTGGAGAAAAACTTCTTGTTTACTTTTCGTCTGTGTACTTATCCATCGTTTTCATCGGATTTAAAATGCAATTACTAAAATGTAGTACAGTAGTGATTTCCCTGGTATTTCTTTTCTGTTTCATTGTTATTTTTTTTATAGGAAATCGAAAAAGTTGTGGCACCGGCTGGTTTTTGATATGCTAGAAATGGTATATGTAAATTCATATATTGCATATGTGGGGATACGAGAGAGCTTGTTGTCCCTGAAATACTGACGTCGCAAAACTAAAGGACTGCTAACAAGATCGAAACCTAAAAAAAAAAAAAAAAATCGTTTTTTTAAACCCTCTCAGAAGCAAAGCATTTTCAATTCTTAAGTGTTGATATAAATGATTGGCAACGGAACTTGCCAAACGATTTATTTGTAAATAAGAAAAAGCCTATATTTCATATTTATTAAATCGAAAATATTTTCTGGTGCCAGTTGAAATAACTTGTGGGTTTTCTGTTACGATAATTTAGTCATAGTGTACTGACGGTACTTTAAAGTACCACTTTAGTTAATTACCTCTAAATAATTAAATATCTCACGGGTGAGTATTTTTTTGTGTTTATCCTTTAATTTTCATTGTGGTAACTGAAAGAAAAAATATTACATGAAAAAATTGCAGTAGATCATAATGCCGTAGATAAAGGGTTAATCACCGGTTTTTCAAAAGAGAAATTTTTGAATAATTTAATCGGGAAAATACCAGGCAAAATTTACAATAAAAAATAACTGGGGGAATAATGAAGGAGAATTAATAAAACGGGAAAATGCATCCCCGAGGGAATCTCGGGTTGTCTGATTACAAGGTTTTAATATGTTTCTACAAAGATGTTTTATAATAATTTCGGGCTTTAACTCAGCAAGATTGGTTAAACCTAGCTTTAACCGGTTAAAGATGGAAGCGTTGGGAACTCTTCGGTCTTTATCCGCAAGGCCTAGGTAATCCCGCACTTTAACCGGTTAAACCCAGGATTACCCTTAATTCTTGCTTTAACCGTTACATATATACTAATTTGTGTATTTTGTGAAGATTGCGAGCTATTTTACTTTTTTGAAATATTTTTAGAAATATAGTTTTTATTCACAATGTCCCAAATACTTTTCTTAGTATCATGTTTATTGTAAATGCACCACTTAATTGTAAATGCATCTTAAATTATTTAGTATTTTTTTCTTTGTGTCAAATTTTAAAAATAGAAAATCTTTGTAATGCTTGTAAATGCACTTTTGCCTTTCGAAGCATATTGTTGCCACAAAAACATATTTCGGGCACGACTGGGATTTTCATTGGCGTGAGGCTGGTTTAAATGCTGATGTAATCTATTTTTATATTATTATTTTATTGTTGTAGTTGTTGCTAATTTATCTTTTAACCCGTTCAGGACCGGCATCTTTTACACAAATTTTTTTCGTTTGTCACCACTTTTTGTTAATTATTTGACTTAACTTTATGAATCACGAAAATGTCGTAATTAAATAAAATAAATTTTTCTTTTGTTTTTTACTGGTATCAAACTCAAGCGTTTTTAGCACTTTTTGAGGGTGCATATATGCACCTATGATCCCGGACGGGTTTACAATATTTAAAAATTTTATCTTTTTAAGATGTCATATAACACTTAAATCTTCAAAAAATTCTTTTTTTTTTTTAACACTGTCTAATTTAGTTGAAAAGTTTTTATGAATTCGGTTTGTCCGTCTGTTTCTGCTCTAACTCACGTAAATATAGTCAGATTACCTTGAAATTGATATATGGTTTTGGTGTTTACTATGGCATGTTTGGTAATGAAAATGAAGGATTGGGCATTTTCGGTTCATTTTACAGGGACACTCAAAAGAATTCCGTTACATTACGGCCTTGGAAAAAAATCGCTTGCAGTGTATTTTAATGATATTTTAAATACAGTATAACCTCGATTATCCGAAGTAATTGGGGCCGGTCATCTTTCGGAAAACCGAAATTTTCGGATAATCGAGAATGCTTCAATTTTGAGATTAAGGAGAAATGTATGCAATATTTCTTATTATGGTAACAATACTTAATAAAAATGAAGCAATAGCAAAATAGAAACAAGAATAAATTACCTGAATTTTAATTTTGAAATGAAGACCTTTTACATATATCACAAGTGTTTGAAAAAATGTTTTGTTTGTCACAGTTTCGATTGCTTTTGCTTCACGAGTTTTTTTAATATTATTAGCTCACCAGTATCACAATCTCTAGACATGCCTAACTTTTTGCAAAAGCTTCCGAATTGCTAATTTGTTCGTTTTCTTCGTTCCACTCCGCAGGTTACAGGAACTCAAGTTAAATTCAAAAGAACTCTAAGAAAGGGGATTGAAAATATTTATGTGTACTCGTAGTTCGCAAAGAATCGCTTGCGTAGAAAGAATATGACAGTTAAAAAAAAAAAAAAAAAAAAAAAAAAAAAAAAAAAAAAAAAAAAAAAACTTTCAAAATGGATTTTGCACTCAAAGAATTTGATAGTAAAAAAAAAAAAAAAAAAAAAAAAGCTTTAAGAATGAATTTTGGTTAAAAGAGTTTCGGATAAAAGAGGTTCTACTTATATTGAAATTTGTATAAAAACATGGAAACACTTAAAATGCTTCATTTAAAACACATTACTACATAGGTGTGTTAAAATATATACAAATGCTTTCAAAAATTAAAAACACTAGATGTTAAAATGATAAAAAGCTACTCCGAGCGCTTTCGGCTAACCTTAAGCCTTTGTCAAGGAGAAGAGAATTATCTGATAAAAACACTTGACGCTCGATGTTCACTGCTACACATTGACCGGAAACTCACTTCAGGAAGCTCGCAGGTGGTCGTATCCATTAAACTGAAGGAGGGGAAAGGTAGAGAAAGATCAATCCTCCGAGAGACCGAACTCTCCAGTAATATTAAGTAAATTAAACCAGATACGCGGAATTTGGTATGATAATACGTCATTACAACAATTTTCTGCTTGCGTTAAAATTTCCAAAGACTCTAAAATAGCACAACTATTGAAATCGGAAGCCTGCATAACGACTTTCGCTCTATTGAAAAGGATGTCAATATCTTTAGTATAAAACCGGTAAGCTGAGGCTTTATAATGAAATGGAGAGTGGCTATTATAAGGAATTGTATTGTTTGAACGACAAGATTTTCTGTAAACTGCCCTATCAATGCAATGAGTTAGTTCATTCCTAGTGAGGGAAACATGCAAAAACGGTAACGTTCCATTCATCTGATGATAAAACCGCGAGTTTGTTAGACTTGTCCGTAGGTATGATGGCATAGTTAGAATAACATTTGAGTTGTTTAAATAATATAGTGCTATCGTATAGCTATCGATATATAATATAATATAGTGCGATTTAATGGATACGACCACCTGCGAGCTTCCTGAAGTGAGTTTCCGGTCAATGTGTAGCAGTGAACATTGAGCGTCAAGTGTTTTTATCAGTCAATTCTCTTCTCCTTGACAAAGGCTTAAGGCTAGCCGAAAGCGCTCGGAGTAGCTTTTTATCATTTTAACATCAAGTTTTTTGAATTTTTGAAAACATTTGTATATATTTTAACACACCTATGTAGTAATGTGTTTTAAATGAAGCATTTTAAATGTTTCCATGTTTTTATATGATAAACAAAGGTGAATCTGGCGTTCAAGATTGGACTATTTTATTAAGTCAATTTATTAATGAAATTTGTATGCAAGAAATTTAAATATATCACTGAGGTGCACTACAGAACGCATACAGTAGAATCTACTGTGCATATAATTTATCGTTCGAAATATCGATAAAGAAAACGATATATCGAAACATCGTTTATCGATATTTCTACATCGCAATATTCATATATAAATATTGTTCATTTACACGGACACACTAAAGTATTAGGCTAAAGTAATGCCTATGAAAATAATTGTTGGAAATGTGCTTTCAGTTGTGAAACGCGTTTTAAAATTTAACTATTTTCTTGCATATTACTTGGTTTGTATATATTCTATAGACCATAGACAGGACTACACGAAAGATCTCGAGTGCATTTCCGTTTATTGACGGGAATTGCTGAATGGCAATTTTCAACTGAGCTTGGGCGTTTAAATGAACTAACTTTTACCATACTATGCAATATGCACCCGAATCTGTGGATCTATACGAGACTACACAAAAGAAATTCGGATATTTTTCGTACTGTTCATGGTAATTGCAGAAATTGGGTTTCCAAATGCGTTATGCATTTTATAAACTATTTATTTAGGCATTCTTCACCTTAAATAAATTGTAAATTTTTGTCAGAGTTTTCTGAATGTGTTGGAAAGTGTTTCATACTCTATGTTGGAAGCATGATTTTTATTTTTTAGGTGCGTTCGTAATTATATAAATACGTAGCACTTACAGTCGTGGTCTAGTCCGCCATTCAGCCTGTCTGTCTGTCTATCTGTACGCCTGTAACTGTGTAAAAACTACCCAGCCGAATGGTTTGAAATTTAATATGTAGAATCTTTGGAGAAGTGTGTCGAGTCAGTTCAAATTTTACGAAAATCCAATCAAAACATAAAAATATAATAATAAAAGTTTTCTTCATTATATTAAATCCTTTCATGCTTAATTAATTCAATGACATCCCATGATAGGTAATGATTCTTGGTTGTCATGGCGATTATTCTATTAAATCCTATCATATGTAATTTATTTAATGAAACCCCATGATAGGTAATCATTCTAGGTTGACTAGTGATTACGTCCTTTTTAGGATGGAGCCCTATTATTTCCGTATTACTGAAATTATTAAATATAATCGTAATAAATGTTGTTTTTATGCATAAGAGTGCAATAGCTATTATACCAAGGTCTGAATATTTATGAAACTAGTCAAAGCACGAACGCACCTAACCTACTAATCACATTAAATATTTCTTTGGAATAAAATCCTGATACTCCAATATAATATACCTTTCAAAAATTACTTTTAAGTTTTTTTAGAATCTGGCAACGACTTCTCGTTTGTTTGAAATATTGCGGAGTATGTGAGTCAACGTGGTATTCGACCAGGTGATAGTAAGTTCCATTTTTTTCTTTACTTATTGTCTTTTTTATGCACATTTTAGATTGTATAAGTTAATTTTACTGTCTTTGTAGTACCCGAGATAATTTTTAACTATAATTTGATAGTTTTACTGCTTTAATGCTCAATTTAAAATCATTAAAATGGGTGTTGGGTTTTTGAAGTTATAGTTAATTTTAGTATTAGTTTTGGTTTTAATCATGTGCTAGATTTCCAAGTATTTGATGTTTATTTAATTTCTCTGTAATGTTTCACTTACCTTTATAAAAAAAGAAACATTATTACACAATATTACATATTTTTTTGTATTTTATTTTATCCAAAAAATTAACAACATTAGAAGAAGAACTAATAACAAATGGGGATGATTCTGATCTTGATTTTAGTGATTCTAATGATGAATATTTTAATGTTAATAAAATTTATGAAGATTCTTTTGAAGCTGAAAATGAGGCTACTAAATAAATAGTCAATAATTTTTCTGGCGGTTCAGTAAGCCAAACTTACAGAAGTGAAAAAGCGAAATATCAAAAAACCTTTTATTTGGATAAGATCAAAGTAAGTTCAAGTTATAAATTATGTACACATAAAAAAAAATTATATGTAAATTAAAATAATTATTTCAGCTAACTTTTTTCTTTGGTTGAAATTCGTAAAGATAAACAAAAAAATTAATTTAATACAATTAAGAATATTGTACTTTCATAAATTTCTTGAATCTGATTTTAATTATGTTTCCTTTTAGGTTTACTTGAAGAATTCCACATACTCCTGATATTTCACAGTACCTAGAACAACAACAACAACAAAAAAATTAAAGAACGTGATTACTTAAAAAATTATATTGATAATAATAAGTATTGAAAGTAAAAGTAAATTTAGATGGACAAGGTGCAATATGTTTTTTTATCATTACTAGTCAAAGAAATTACTTCAAAGATTTTAATTTAGATGAAATATCTATAAAATAATTCGGTGTTGTTCATTAAATTAATAATAAATACATATATGTTTGAATTTATTGTTAATTTACTGCTTTTCAGTATCACTTTACATATGAAAAGTTTAATTGAACTGTGTTTACATTTCATGATAATTAAGACCTCAACATCCATTAAAATGGATATGGTCCTTAACAAATTTAAGAAATTAAAACAATTAAATAGCTTTAAAAATGATATTTCTTTTGCCCTCTTGATGAACATTTGACGTCCACCGAAGTGGAGATTACTTTGGGGGCCTATAGCTACAATGGCTGTCGCCTCGAATGGTCCTTATTATACATAGAAACAACAACAAGTCACAACAATTATTATTTCCATTATATATATTTATGTAACTACAAAGAGACATTCACAATTACATCCATGTCTTACCCAGGGACTCCAACCCGGTCCCTCAGCGCGACAGCAGCGTCCACTTACTGACCACGCCACCAGGCGACCTCTTGATAAAAATAAAATAATAAAGAAAAAGGTAAAGTGCTTAAAATGTTCTTGGGTCTCAGGAGGTTATATATACAAAACTATATTTTCATAAAAACTGAGTGGTTTCGAGCAAACATTTGCTCATTATCAGGGTTACAAACGAACACAAATACATAATGATGAAATCAGTGAAATATGTCGTTTAACCGTTGGAAAATGAAACAAATCATTAAAATTAAACAGGGGAGGGGGTGGGGAGGAATGTGATAATTTTGATCGATAAGTAAGATCAATTACACATTTGAATATCTGCTTCTGTAAAGTGGTTGGGTTTAAAACGTCGCTGCCTCTCGGACTTTCATAATGACACTATTGACAATACCCTTCCTTTCGCATAAAGCTTATAAATTATAGTCTGCTCAGAAATAACATTCACAACCACGGTATTGAATAGCACAATATTTTGGAATTTTATCCTTATATTTTATGTTACGATATTAGATATTTTCAGAAACAGTGTAGCTTATGCATGAATCCTTTTCTGTATTTTAATGCATCACCTTGCATATTTTCAGGTTATTTTTAAAATGTAAGTTATTTATTTTAATAATGAGTTTATACAAAATTTCTAATGGAACAATAATTCTCACAAAATAAATCGAAAATATTTTGTGGATACATTTACCTGTATTTATGCTGCATCAAGTGATGAAATATATAACCAAATTTGCTACCTGCAATTTTTTTTTTTTTTTTTTTTTTACATCGTATTTCCAATGCGATGTCTTATGAACAGTGTCTGTAACAAAACAGTTTTAAATGCATCGGTTTAATATATGACGTAATTTTTACCATTAAATTCCTTTCGCATAAGTAATTAATTATTTTAAGGGGGAGGTCACCCAGCTTCGGAATTCTCCTCCGTAATGTTAAGTCTGTGAACTTTAGATGCATTCGTATATTTAAAATATCTTCTCGGGAAATTCATATTTTTAACATCTTTTTCCTGTGCACTCTTCTTAAAGGATGTCTCTTTTCTTCTTAGTTTTCAAAATAATTCTAAAATCGATGCTGCATTTAACATTTTATGTGTTAAAAGCGGGCGAATTGTGAGTAAAATTTTAACACTTCATATAAAATTAAGTCTATACTTTAGAAATATTTTGAGAACTAAGAAAAAAAGAGACATCTTTTAGGAAGTGTACACAAAAGATAGAAGATAAAAATATGAATTTCCCGAGGAGATATTTTAAATATACGGATGCATCCAATGCCCATAGACTTTACATTAGGGAGGGGAATTCGGAAGCTGAGTGACCAGCCCCATTAAATGTTTTTTCCTCTTTTAAAATTCTCGTGGAAATATATACAGTAGAGCTCCGAATATCCGAAGTAATTGGGACCGACCATCTTTCGGAAAATCGAAATTTTCGGATAACCGAGAATTCTTCAATTTTAAGATTAACACTAGGAAGACCGAGAATCTTAGTCAAATTTTAGAAAAATATTTCACACCAGAATTTTTATTTTAAATTATTAACTTATCCATTTAACTAGTTTTTTTCTTTCTATTTCTTAAACTAGTTTATAAAAAAATTTCTCGTTCGAACCGAGATATATCCATTTGGTAGCAGTCAAAATGACTGCTCGCGGGCTTTCTAGTGTTAAGGTGTTAAGGAGAAATATATGCAATATTTCTTATTATTGTAACAAGTGCTTAATAAAAATAAAGTAATAGCAAAAGAGAAACAAGAATAAATTAGTTGAATTTTTATTTTGAAATTAAGTATCTTTTACTTATATCACCATTATATCACAAGGGTTTAAAAAAAATGTTTTGTTTTTCGCAGTTTCGATTATCTTTTTATTTTCAATCTGTCACTGAGTTTTTTAATATTATAATTAGTTCACCAGTATCACAGTCTTTCTGCTGCTCCAGTCATGCCAAAAGTTTTGCAAAACATTCAAAAGTTTCAGAATGGACTTTACCCATGTGACGTCAAAGTAGATATATAAAAGCAAAACACCAATAAGCGTGCATAATTTTTTTACACTGCTTCCCCTTCGTCCAATAAACAGTCATTTTCGGAGGCTATATGCCTACAGAGGCGTGGCTTTTGCCATTCCTGGGGAAAGTCCGTTGCTAATTTGTTCGTTTTCTTCGTTCCACTCCGCAGCTTATGAAAGCTCATATTAAATTCAAAGGAACTCTAAGAAAGGGGTTCGAAAATATTTATATGTACTCGTAGTTAGTTCGGAAAGGACCGCTTGCACACAAGGAATATGATAACCAAAAGAAAAAAGAAAAAAAGCTTTCAAAATGGATTTTGCATACAAGAAATATTATTGTAAAAGAAAAAAAAACACTTTAAAAATGGATGTTGGTAAACCGAGAGTTTCGGTTAAAAGAGTTTCGTATAAAAAAGGTTCTACTGTAATTCAATTTAAAAGTGTTTGGCAAAATTATTATTTCAGCTTTTTAAATATGAACATATTTTGACCATTAAAAGATTTTCTCGCGTAATAATTTAATTATTTTAGACATTTTACATATGCCGATATCTAATATATATTTTGCATTAAAACGTAATTGCCATCATAAAATGCATTTCATGTGCAATAATTTATTTATTTTAAAGTTTTCTTACTTTTTTAATAATCTTGTATAAATACATTTTTATGATGTAATTTTCTTTATTTCCCACTTTTAACATGTGTTCATTTTATTATTATTCTAAACTTTCATTTCTGTTTTTAATAGTCACCAATGGCGGATCTAAGGGGGGGGGGGCGAGGGGGCGATTGCCCTCCCCCCCCCCCTTGGGCAAATAAGGGTTTGAAAACGGCATTATGTATCCTCACGAGAAATGACTTGGGGCGAAGCTCGAGCGCGGCGCGACCCGCCCCGGGTCGCGCCAGTTTTAATCCACGAGACTCAGGCTGGGTCAGGTCTTCCCTCTTTTAGAGCCGGGCCGTGTCCTGATCTTAAATTTTTCTGCAGATTTTGGTCTGGCCAGACTTCTTTTCTTCCAGGTCGAGCCTGGCCTGGACTTCATTCTTCCTAGAGGTTTGAACTGGCCAAAATTTCCAAGTCGGGCCTCGGCCCGGAATAAAAGCTAAACGTTCAGCCCGTATGATAAATGTTACTGGCCCGACCGCGACTTGTGCACTCCTCTAAATTCCTCCCCCTCGAGGCCAAGTTAGTCTCGCATCTTACTTATTTGTTATTCGTAAAAATCATATTTATGTAGTACATTTGTTCAGCGAAATCTTTATTTGATTTGATAAGTAACAGAGATGCATTTTTAAAAATCTACTTTTGTTCCTTGTAGAGCTTTAAAATTATGATTTTATTTTATCATCCGTTTCTTTCATTCTAAACTGATTTTTTAACTGGATTTTCATTTGAATGTAATTGTCTCATATTTTAAGTAGTGTTTATGTACATAATTGCCTAAATATTAATATTATCGTTTTTATGTATTCATGAATTTGGAACATAATCTGAAAATAAAATATGAGCATAAGTAAGTGTGGTGTGCTTTATGAATAGTTTTAAAGGCAAAATGCAGGCTGTGCTGGAGTCGATTTTTTAGCTTTTATACCGGGCCGGGCAATAATTTTTATTGTGCGGGTTGGACCTGCACTTGGGTCAGAAAATTTCAGCCCGGGGCTGACACATCGAAGGCCGCTTTATTTTTTTTTTTAATGCTTCTTTTATCCGTTATCCCATAGCTACTGAATATACAGGGTGTCCCAAAATGCACTCTCTGATTTTAAAATTCAATAACTTGCAAATGGTGGCAGCTATTAAAACAATTACTTGCAGGAGAGATATGTAAGAAGTCAGGAGCAGTGGTGATTATGTTCCGAATTTTCCAAAAATTTTACCCTCTCGCTGCGCATCCCGCGATTTCCACGGCCAACGTAAACGTAGAAAATTTGCACAACCCGCGATTTCCGCAGCAAACCTTTTTTTTTTTATGATCTAATTCTATTAAAAAAAAAAAGTCTTTCACAAAGGTTTTGGGCATATTTTAACTCTAAAATATATGAAGATTTGAAATATGTAACAAAATAAATGCGAAATTTTTGAAGCTATTTTGCTTTAAAAAAAAATGAATAAATACGCGGCGAGAGGGTTAAGGCGTTCGGTTCAGAAAATTAAAAAAATCATCAATACTTAAATTCGGACATAAAAGTAATCGCGAATTTTGACAAATGGTCGTCATAAAAAATCTATTTCGTCAATCTAAAAATAACTTCAATTTCTCCAAAGGATCACGGAAAATCGCGAATTTGATCAAAAGGACGCCGAAAAAGCGCGAATTCGGTCAAAGGGCCGCTGAAAAAACTAGAAATTCTCCAAATGATCGCGAAAAAAAGTGAGTTTCGTCAAAGGGCAGCGGAAAAAACTCAAATTTCGTCAAAGGATATCGGGGCAGAAAACGGAAGCGCGAATTTGGTCAAAGGGCCGCTGAAAAAACGCGAAATTCTCCAAATGATCGCGAAAAAAGTGAGTTTCGTCAAAGGGCAGCGGAAAAAACTCAAATTTCGTCAAAGGATATCGGGGCAGAAAACGGGAATTTTGACAAATAGCCGCGAAAAAACACGAATTTTGTCAAAGGTTTGCAAAAAAATGCAATTTTTATCAAAGAATTGCGAAAGAAACGCGAATTTCATCAAATGGTCGCGAAAGAAACGCGAATTTGGTCAAAGAGTCGCGAAAAAACTCAAATTTCGTCAAAGGATCGCGGATAAAACTCGAATTTTGTTAAAGGATTGCTGAAAAACGCGAGTTTTGTCAAAGAGTAGAGGAAAACGCGCATTTTATCAAAGAGTCGTCGAAGAAATGAAAATTTCACCAAAGAGTCGTAGAAAAAATACAGCGGTCTCTTTAGAAAACAGCACACGTACATATATCTATGTTTATTATTATAGATATAGTTTTTAATCTGAAATAATATACTGAACTAACTTTTGAAGAAACGGGTTAACACAAACCCAGCTTGCGCAGGAATCTGTACTCAGCGACTCAGCCTAAAATCGACTCGAATCGAAAACAGTTCAGCCGACCTGCAACAAAAATAATTAGTGCCATGATTAACACCCCCCCCCCCTCTACTGTAACCTTTCAGAAAATTTGCTTTGAATTTCAGAATTTTTTTTTTTTTTTTTTTTTTTTTTACCGGGAGATCATCCCTAATCAGGAGTTTTTTTTTTACTGCGATTCTTGATTTTAGTTTGAAATAGCAACGATAGAGGGCGTTGCAAGCAATAGACGCTAAATCTGTGCCCGGAAGAGGATGGCCAGAAATTGGGCCCCGATTTAACGACTATTGATTGCAGCGCCATCTATCCTATGCTATTGCCAGCGCGTATGCTATTGTAAAATAAAATCAAGAATTGCAGCAAAAAATCTCCTAACATCTTACATAACCGTCCTGCAAGATTTTTTTTTAAATGGCTGTCACCATTTGCAAGTTATTGAATTTTAAAATCAGTCAGTCCATTTTGGGACACCCGTTATGTTTTTTTATAAGTTTCAAAGCATTCTTTACTGAATTACAACTGATCTTAGATATGAAGAGACAAGCAATTATACCTATTAAATTATACCAAATTAGTATTTTTTACATAATCCTGAAGATTAAAAAGTATTCCTAAATAATTATTTGGACGTGTCCGTTATGGAGCTTTTACTGTGTATTTTTTTTATCTTCAAAAATATTTAGACTTTCTTTTCAAAAATCGGGTCAACCCGAACCCTTCTCGCAATAGTGAAAACCCAATCCGAAACTCAATCCCGAAATAATGTATGTCAATCTACCCCAAACCCAGAGCGCTAGGCGCAGCTAAAAAGTAGAAGTCAACCCAAACCCGCAGCAGAAAAATGGAAGTCAACTGGGCCCAAACCAAACCTGCAGCAAAAGAGTAGAAGTTAACCCGACCAGCAGCAAAAAGTAGAATTCAACTGGACCCAAACCGACCCGCAGCAAAAAGTAGAAGTGACAAGACCCGCAGTGAAAAAAATTAGTCCCGACCCGCGCATCAGATTGGAGTCTCAAAATTTCTAAAATCGCCCCCCCCCCCCTTGAGGACTCTCCAGATCCGCCCTTGATAGTCACGTGTAAATACATTTTTTATTTGAGAGGAAATATAATTATTTGCGCTGTTTTACAAATTGGCATCAATATAAAAAAAATGACTTTTTCTGAATATGAAAAAAATATGTCTTGAAATGCTGCAAATTTGAATACGAAATTAAAAAAAAACTCCCCAAAAATTAATCAAATTAAAAAAATAAACTCAGTCTGCACACTACAAGTTTATGATGTATATCCCTAGAAAAAAAAAAAAAAAAAAAAAACAAAAAAAAAACAAATAAATTCCTATGTATAGTTTTTGTTTCTATAAACCTTTTTTAATGGAACGATTTTGAAGCATTATTCGATTTAAAAACGGTCTGCTTCAGCGCATTTATCAAACACTTCTCTATAATACTACGAATTTTTATACTTAGTATAAGGTAGGTTTCATAATACTAGCGAAGAAAGATCCCCGGTCACAAAAAATATCATTTTCGCAGCGGCGACAGCGTTAGTTACTTTTTTTAGAATACAGAGATTTTTCAACTTTTAATCATACGTAATAATGCGATCTGAAATATGTGCTATTGTTCCCAGTTGCATTCCTGCAGCTTATTCGTGTTGCAAGTAGTGTTATTTTGAATGATAAATTAAGGGGGTGGAGCTTAGGCAAAATTGGCACCGGCATTTCCAACCTATAAAATGCCATCCCAGAAGGTATGAAATTTTGCAATTAATGATGTTTAGAAAGAGCAATTTCGCCCTGTGAACCCTATAATATCTTCTCCGGCGCTACGAAATTCCCTATAATAAAAAGTCTGATTTATTTATTTATTTATTTTAAGAAATAATAGAAAATATTAATTGATATTAATGTTCGAATACTTCCAATCTTTGTCCAGTAACTGCTTGTAAGTGTTTTAAAAAGCTGCGCAGATTCCAAGACCTGAAAACAACTATAGTTTTGGAGCTCTCTGATTTGTGGAATGCAAGATAATATATTCCGTTCGACAGATAGAAATAGCGATAAGTTCGTGACTGATGAATTTACTAGAGTACACTATCACGTCGTCCGTTTTCCACTTCCCAATATTTTGTTCACTTAGAACTGCTGTGCATATAATGAAAAAAATTATTACTGTATAGATATCTGGCTGTTCTGTTTGTAAATGGTATAAAGAAATCACAAAAAATGAAAAAAGCCATTTATCTAAAAAATATTATTTTATTTTATAAAAATCGGAACATACGTGTTTTAAGACGATAGCTATAAAGAAATTTTAGCTATCTTCTGAAACGTTTTGGGGGAAGCGGGTAACATTGCGATAAAAAAAAAAACTTTCCATTACGCACATATGTTTGAGAAGTATCGTAGTAAATTGTAGGAACTACTGTGGTTAACGTTATTTAGCTTTTAAAATCAACCGCTAATATATTAAAGCAAGTTTCTTTGGATGGAACATAGAATCTAAGCTTCCATTAACACTAAAAAATAAAGGTGAAAGAATATTTTACTCACATCAATAAAATTTAATAGTAACAGTTTTATGTAATACAAGTATCTGTTACAGTTTCATTCTGATTACATATCTATAGTTAAAAAGACGAGTGAGCGCCAATGCAGTAGCACCTCGTTGATTTACAATTATGGTTGTATTGTTTGAACCAAAGCCCTTGAATATACAAGCCTTCTCACTACGCGTTAAATTTGCTAGTGCACGTCAGCGGCCGATGGGCGAAACAGAATGCGCCGCAAGGAAACCAGCCACCAGGTTTTTATCCGATTTTTGTCGTTTTGCTCCTTTAAAAGCTTGCTAATTATTGATACATCAAATCTAAAACTTTTACGAAAATAAAATAATTGGAATTAAAAAAGAATTTAGTACATATATTAACAAAAATCTGCTAATTTAACAAGAATATTTTATTACTGTATTTCATGACTTTTTTTTTTTTTTTTTTTGGTGAAATAATCATTAATCTTATGAAAATACAGTTTTTTCAGACATATTCATCAATAGAATTGCGTTGTTTTTTTTTTTTTTAAATAGCAATTTAGTACTTTAAAATCGGATAATTTAAATATTTGCTTTCTATGAAATAAATTCATTTGAAGATTTTATGTACATACAGGATAAGAAAGAGGAAAAACTGTACACACACATACATACATATACCGGGTGTCCCAAAAAGGACTGACTGATTTTAAAATTCAATAACTTGCAAACGGTGACAGATATTAAAAAAATTCTTGCAGGAGGGTTATGCATAAGGTCAAAAGTTTTATTACAGAGATTTTCAATTTTAGTTCGATTTACAAACAATAGATGGCGCTGTAAGCAATAGTCGCTAAATACAGGCTCGATTTTTGGTCCTTTATCTTGTTCCATGCAGAAAAAGAAGATGGAAATGTATTATCCGGGCCACGAAGTACCAAAAATCGAGCCTGAATTTAGCGACTATTGCTTACAGCGCCATCTATTGTTTGTGATTCGAACTAAAATTGAAAATCACTGTAATAAAACTTTTGACCTTATGCATAACCCTCCTGCAAGAATTTTTTAAATATCTGTCACCGTTTGCAAGTTATTGAATTTTAAAATCAGTCAGTCCTTTTTGGGACACCCGGTATATATATACATATATGCATGCATACATATATATATATATGTATGTATATATTGGGGTGGGGGCAGGGAGTTAAGAAATATGCAATAAAAAAATTATAATATTTTTCCACCTAAATCAGCCATATATCAAATAATTTTTAATTCAGCATATTTTTAGTACCATGATACAATTTCAAAAATGTATACTCATAAAAATGTTAAATAAATTAAGCTTTAAAATTTATTAACTTAACAAGTTCAATTTAACATTTTACTAAGTATAAATTTTTGCAATTATATCATGGTACTAAAAATATGCTGAACTAAAAAATATTTGACATAGGGTTGAGTTCGGTGAAAAAATATTTTAATTTTTTTATTTATACCCTCCTCACAAATCAAAATAATATATATATATGCATGTGTACAATTTTTCTCTTTTCTTATCTTGTATGTACATAAAATCTTCAAATGAATTTATTTCATATTAAGCAAACATTTAAATTATTAGATTTTAAAATACTAAATTGCTATAAAAAAAAAAAAAGAAATTTATTTCGAAATTCTATAGTTGAATGTCTTAAAAAACTGTACATTTTCATAAGATTAATCATTATTTCACAAAAAACAATTTGCATCATGAAAGGCAGTAATAAAACATTCTTGTTAAATTATCAGATTTTTGTTAAAATACGTACAAAATTCTTTTTTAATTCCAATTATTTTATTTTCGTAAAAGTTTTAGCTTTGATGTATCAGTAATTACCAAGCTTTTAATAAATTTTCTTAATTTATTTAAATAAATTATTATTCCCCACCCCCCTCCTCTTCCTTAAAAAATACACATTTCCATTAAATGCAGTAAAAGAATACATTTTTTCTTTTCTTTTCTTTTTTTTTTAAAAAAAAAACACAGGACGTCATAAACTTTTATAGTAAATTTATCTAGTAATTTTTTGTTTAAATATCCACTACTAAACTTTTTATGCATTTTTAAGCTTCAGGTAAAATGCTTCTTTAAGACTTCAAACTTTTGATGAAAATAAATAGGTCAAACTAATTAGCAGATAGTTAACTTTTTATCCACTTTTTGATAATAAATTATAAAATGAGTAATTTTAATAATTTACATAAAAAATGTCATTTTGACGCAAATGAACTGGGAAAAATATCAATAAGAAATTGAAAAGATAATATTCAAAATCATTCTTAATATTAACCATTATCTTGTTTTAGCACACTTGCAAACATTTTTAAAGAAAATTATCAATAGCAAATATAGGAATTTGTCGAATCATTGCTTCATTACAAGTTATACCAATAACAAATATAGGGGGTTGTCTAAGGGACATAAAATAGAGAATTGGCGATTTTATGCTTATAATGCTTGTGTGATATTAACTATGAATTTTGAAATATATCTTATCAATTTCATTGTAATTTTTCCAGTTATAAGAATGAAATACATCTTGCCCTCTTCAGGGGAGGGTGCTTGAATCCAATACTTAACTCTACAGCACCATTACAACAAAAGACAAAGAATAATGTATATTTAAGGAAGTTTTCATTTTAATGGAATTAAACTTGACATAATTAAAAATATGAAAACCCAATAAAGATTCATATTCATTATTGATGAACAACATATTTTAAAGTTGGATCCTTTTTATAGTTCTTGAATAAAACATCTATCATAAATTAATGATTAATATAAATAATCCATAAGATTTTGACAAAGGATCACTAACAGCATTACATAATACACAAGCACGACCTTTCCACAATGTGCCAATGTAATGCTAAGAAGCAGCAGTTGAAGTCAGGAATTCTCATACCGAATACAAAATTAAAAAAAAATAATTATTAGAAATGAGATTCCATATACAGTAGAGACCCGATTATCTGTGGAATTGGGTGGCAAGGGCACCGCGGATAATCCGAAAAAAAACTGAAAATGAGGTGCAAACACGAAAAAAAATATTTCAACATAAAAATTATGTTTTAGTGTACAAAAAACATGATAAAACGTTTAAATCACATATATATGCGCAGTAGAGCAGAAACATTTGCTTTACGTCTAAATCACTAAAATAAAAACTGTAAACAAGAAACAATGCCATACATACTGTATAAAAAGTGTTGTGTTAAACCTTTTTAAAAAAATCAGTCACTTGTTTTTGCTTCTTGCTTTGGAAACACCTTTTCTTTATTCTAAATTGTACTTTCCTTAACATAAGTTTTTCTGTGGGGTAATTCGAATTTTTTGTAATCCGAACACGCACGGTCCCAACTAGTTCAGATTAGCAGGGTTCTACTGTATTTTAAACGTGGCAACCGAAACTAGAAATATTCTTCTATTACTTGCGAATACACGAATTAATCTGTTTATATTTATTAGTAGAGCTTATTGAATTTCTCTTGTTGTTGGCTTGAAATTTAAAAAAAAAAAAAAAAAGAAAAAGAAAAATCGCCTCGCGGATAATCTGGGCTCTACTGTATATATTTGTACATATCCAGTTTGGATGTTCGAAGTTCACGGATGTCAGCAAATGTGTATTAGCCTAGTTGGTCATTTTTTTATTTATTCTGTAGATATTAATTTTTGGGACTATTGGCAGTAAATACATTTTGGTTATTTTTCTGATGCAAAGTTTAATGTTGATCATTAAACTTAAAAAGATAAGAACCTCAAAAATGGTTTTTACACACAATATGTAATGCAGAGCTCGGCCTCAAATATCTCATAAAAATATTGAAATATTCTGGAAATACTTTTTTTCCCCCAAAAGGATTAACAGACAGATTTATTATGTACATCTGGCAGAGTCATCATTTTATTTAAAAAAAAGTCAAAGCTGCAAATGGGTCAAAGATTACTACGAGTATATATTTATATATACATTTTGGTTAGTCTAAAAATTAAAAAAATCAGAATCTTAACATTGATTTTTAAGTGTTTATATGCAATAAATAATGCAGAGCTCAGCATCAAATATTTAAGTCAAAATATTGAAATATTATGAAATTATGTTTTACTTTCTTTTTTTCCAAATAGGATTCCATTACAGATAGAATTAGTATGTTAACACTTAATGGATGAATCACGTAAATTTACATTTTTACATTCTGACTTCCTAGGACCGGCTGCATACAACCACAATGTGTCAGAAAATGCCCGGAAAACAAGAAAAACAACCTGTCTGTTAAGTGTTAACATTAAATATGTACATCTACATGTAGCAAATTAATCACTTTATATGAAAACAGTTAAAGCTGCAAATGTGCCAGAGTTCTGCTAGTATGTACCCAGAAGAAAGGATACTGTGTTCAGGATATATCTTTAAATGTAAAGGGAATTTGAATTAGAGATGCATAATCTTAGACAAAAAACAACAGTACGCATTATCAAACAAACAACTGGAAGATTCTTCAAAAAATCTGAACTGTGACCACTCTCTTTGGGTTCAATCATCACAAGCCGATCAGTTAATCAGAATAGACTTCACCAATAAGAAAAAGCAACTAAATCTTATTTACAGCAGTCAAATGGAAAAATTAGTCTGAATAACACTAAGCCTTTTTCCCCTTCTCATATGTAGGGACAGAACTCTCATAAAATCCAAAAGTTTCTGTTTCAGTCTCCTATGCAGCCAGATTTGCCCAAAGTTTTTCAATCGGTGACTTTTGTGCATTATTTTAGACAAGAACGCCTATAACAGGAGAGAATTTAAATGCCTTAGTTTAGATTTTTTTTTTTTTTTTTTTTTTTTTTTTTTTTTTTTGTCACAGTACATATTTTCTGCAAATATTTTAAATGTTTGAAAAGACTTTCTATCGTATGCAATTTTGATGTTCTCATAACTTGAGTATTATTGTGCCGGAAAATATTACATTAGTTTTGTGAAGCTTTATTTTTCACTCTCTTTGCTACTAAGTTTACTAGTTAAATCAATTAAATTTCAAATTAATATACTTTTTAAATGAAGAATTCTTTAAGGGTGCATTCAAATCCAAACTGCTTATTTTCTGATTCATTTTTTAATTTATTTTTGTTCTAAAACTCATCAAATTGGTAGATTCTCTTATTCAGAAACTATATAATGTGCCGTGCTTGTCGATTTTTTGATAAAAGCAGAATATATTTGAAAAAATGCTGTCAAAATGGGCGTTTTGAACCGAATTTCCCGAAGCAAGAGAGCTGGGAATGAAAAAAAATGGTCAAGCTGAGAAAATAATTGTTTGCAAATCAATTTCAAATTAATTGACTGAAAAATGATAACAAACGGCTTCTTATACATCTCTTCAAAAATCATATCAGCAATTTTCATGTCTTTACTTTTAAAAAATGAGCCTGAAAATGTGTCAGAAAATTTCGAGCTGTTGAGGGTGGAAAAATATTTTTTTTTTTAGTATACCCTTAAAAATTGATTTTTTTATGTTTATTATGTACAGCATAATGGGCGAAATACAAGTCATATTAGAATCTCTTTGTAATTAATAACTAAACAGTTAGAAGTGTATTATTATTTCATTTATTTTAATTGTTGATAAGTTAAAATAAATTGTGTGATGGGTTTTGCTTATGCATAATAAAGTAATTTTTTTACCAGCATGCACAAAACCTGTTTCAGTAATTCAACTTGGGAGTTTTCTATAATCAGTGTGAACATAAAATTGGCAATTTTGATATAATACTCATTTGAAACTTAAGAAAATACTTCACTCAAGCGAAATCATACTAAAGTTAGTATTAAACTTTTAAAGATATCTTGTTTAGATTTCAGTATTTTTTTTTATTGGATAGCTGAAGTCAATCTCTACAAAGGCTTTCTTTCTTTCTTTTTTTTTTTTCTACTTTCACTTTCAGAACTGGATTTGAAATTGAAAATATCATCATAAAAGGTAATCCTGCAAACAAAAAAGTAAAAACGACCTTTACAGAGATTGACTTCTGTTATCCGATGCAAAAAAAAAAAAAAAATACTGATATTTAAAAAAAATTCTCCCATGCCATAAACAGTGAACAGGTATAATCTTTTCTTCAGTTTTAAAATCTTTCAAATTCCAAAATTTACAAATAATCTGTATTTATTTTACTAGTCTATTTCAACAGGGTGTCTAGTCCAGCTCAACCAAAATTTACTGACTTTTCCATGTAAAAGAAAAAAAAAAAAAGACAGGTAATGAGAATTTGTGATGTTACATAACAAAAAATTGAAGCAAAATTTTCATACCTGTTTATGAAGAAAAAAAAATTAAGCAATTTTATAAAGGTGACAATGGCTCCTCTATTATCACAATAGCCAGACTTTTTTTTTTTTTTTTTCATTGATTGGACTATTTCATTGAGACATTTTAAATTAATTCATCATGAAAGTGCGATTTTTTTTGTTATATTCATTTGTAAAATACCTTGTCATTTATTATAAATTGTATAAAATATTTGTATCAAGATCTGAACAACCATAACTTTACTACATAAAATTATAAAAAAATATGCCCCCCCCCCCACACACACACACACAACTTTATGAAAATATTTGTTTGCAGAAAAAGTCATTATTTATGAAATCCATAGTCACTAATTTCTGACTTATTCCTAAAGTAATTTTTATTTGTTTAATAATAATAAACTAGATAGTACCCGTCAAGATTTGAAGATAAATAACTTGAATGTTCCATTAGAAAATTCTTGAATTTTGAATTAGTTGCTTTTAAATGAATTATTGAAATCTTAACAAATTTTTATATTGCATAAGTGATTCTTATTTCTGGAAAGCGAGCTAAGGGTGCTGTCAGTCTAACCTATTAAATGAAGTGAAAGAACTTTAAGTTTATAATTTAGAACCAATTATGCTTGCCTTTTATCAGAAATTTACTAAAAAAATACTGGGCAGAGCATTTACTTTTACTAACTACAATCTCATTTTTTTGTTGAAAAAATAGCAATATCTATTTTTATTTTTTTAATTACACGACCTTTAAAAGCTGCCAAGAATTTTATTTATATCAGTCTCATTCTCTACAAGCCTAATTTTAAAACTTTATGCAATTAACGATTTATAATATATTTTTTATTACTTGAATTCTATTTTACTTTTTTCTTCATTTTTTAAATATTAAACCATGGATATCAATATAATTTATTTTACAGTTCTTATATGAATATTTTCCTTTCTTTCAGTTTTATTTATTTATTTATTTTTTTTACGGAAAAGAATGGCAAACTTTTCCTTCTGACTTGCACACTTATATATTCTTGATAATGGTGAAAAAAATAAACAAAAGTTGTAGATCAGCTCAATTTATTTAATTGATAATTACAATTACATGCAAAACATTTTAGGTTAAATATTTTAAATAGAAAATTATTTTTCCAAAATATTTGAGCGTTAAATTTTATTTAATGTTAAACCATTCAAATAATAATAAAATCAAAATAATATAACTTCTCTTAATAAAATGTCATTATCGAAAAGAATTATCACCAAAAAGGGTACAGAAATAATTTTGCTGGGCGTTGGGCTCAAACCTGCGTCGTCTACAAAAGTTCAGAGCTTTAAACTGGTGCTTTAGACCACTTGGCTAACCAGACTGCACTACCTTTCCTCTAAATGGAAGATCTAGTAAATTTAACTTCACACATGCACAAATGCGTGAATTTTTTAGTCTTATCTTACAGAATCAGGTTTACGCTTTAATAGATATGATCAGCTTTCGATTTGAAGATACTTCATCTTCCAGAAAATAGTCTAAAATTTAAATAATTTTCGACACATGACATAGACAAAGCAAACTAAATTATAATTAAAGATTATCATAATTTTGACAGTAATAATTTATTTTATTTACAATTTATTTTTGACATAAATTAGTGTTCATTACTTATAATATAATAAGACACAAATTATAATAAAAATTGAATTGAATAATTCTGGTTTTGAGTACATGATGATTCACCGTCTAAATCATAATTTTCTGAAAAACTATTACAGCCAGATAGGAGAACATGACTGAAGTCCCACAGCTCGTGAATTTCACCATTATACAGCAGACACTGATGTTGAAAAATTGGGTCTGAAGTTTAACCTGAAAATAAGCAAAATAGACAAAAAATAAGTAAGTAATTCCAGAAGATACATATGAACATTTCATATTTGCAAATTCAGAAGAACAGAACTACTTATCAATAAAGCAGACGGACAAAATTCTCTTGTATGACAGAAGAAAAGGAATGCCAAATGTTGGGGTATTACATATTTTGGAATTAAATAATTTTATAATCATTTAAAGATTTTAATAATAACTTTGTATTCCCATAAAAAGAGATAACAGACTAAAAAAGATAACATGCAATTTTGATATAAAGACCAAGTTACAAATAAAAAAAGAAAATTTTGGTTGCGTGAAAAATGATATCGATATCAAAACACAAATCCCCCCCTCCCCCTATCGATATCGTGTGCCAGACTCCCCCCCCCCCCCTAAAATGATAGACGTTATATATGAACAGCCCCAAAGAAGAGTTCCACCCTGATTAAGAAATAATACAAGAATAAAATTAAGCATTTTTAAGGACTTTTTGCAGATTTTGCAAGAAAATAAGTACTTTTAAGCACTAAAAATTCTATTTGAAAAATGTAAGCACTTTGACGGACTTTCAAGGACCATACGAACTCTGTTTTTGTTTTCCAAACTAGGAAAAGAAATGAATTGAAAGGGCATGTCAAAAATGGCAGAAAGAGACTCTGGGTGAATAAAATAATTAAAAAGAATTCGGCACATAAATTAGTTAAAAAGGGTTATCTAGTACCACATCTTGCCAAATTGGCCTATAGTCCATTCACCGCAACTTGTCAGTGCTGATTATCCTAGAAGAGCCGAATTGCAGCTGTTGACGTAGAAACCAGGGTTTGCTCGAAGAGCAAAGGATTACTAATAAACAAGGAAAAGTGCTATTTTGGCAGGAAAACCTGTATGTTTTGAACTTCCTGGGAAATTAATTTTATTATAATAATCATTTATTAAAATAACGAATGGCATTATTATTCTTTTCTTATTTTTACATTTTTTAGATTGATTTCAGCACTATTTTATATTATATTAGCTGAATTGCCCGACATTGTCTGGCTCACAAATTGCAAAAAATATCTAAAAATTGCATTAAAAAATCGAGAAAATTTAAAAAATCACTGTACGAATTCCAAATGAATTTTGCTGAAAACAGGACAGCATTATTTATATTGATTTATTAGATTTAAACCAAATTATCCGGAAATTTATTTAAACAGACAGTTTGTTATTTATACGAAACCATTGGCATAAATTTGGAAAAGACAAGGTCTGCCCGTCTCATCTTTAATGTACATATAATTATATATATTAAGGTGTAATAAAATCATGATTTTTTAAAAATCAAAAGTAATCGAATTTTTTTTTGTCATATAAGATTTTTAAAAAATTTAAATAAATTTTTTATGTCCCCCACACCTCCCTGTGCTTTAAAAACCAGAATTGCTACCAAGAAATTTATGTTTCCAAAACAATCACATTTCTAATTGCTAATATAGTCCATGTTTTTAAGCTTTAAATATTAAGATTATAATTATTAGTTAGAAATTACAAAAATTATATAAACTGCAAATCAGTAATTTCATTAGTTAGTAGCATATAATGACATTATGTACATAAAATTTTTATAAATATGGAAAACTATGTTAAATACTACAGATACTTAAAGTTATTAAAATAATTAAAAACTGCATTTAATATTAAATTGTTAACACTGCTGATAAATAAAGGACTACTTTACTCACACAAAAACACCTGCTTGCTAATGTTAATCCTATGAAAGAATTTTTTTTTTTTTTTTTTAGTATCTCATTTGCATTTCAGTATTTTTAAATTATTTTTTCTTTCTTTTTTGGGGGGTTTGGATAACTGGCGTCGATCTCTACAAAGAACCTTTTTATTGTTTCGATTTCGTTTGCAGGGTTTTTAATTTTAATTTTTTTTTTTTTTTTTGGGGGGGGGGGGGTTATAGAACCAGTTTTGAAAATGAAATTATCCTAAGTAAAAAAAAAAACCTCTAAACAAAATCGGAAAAGTAAAAAAAAAGATCTTTGCGGAAATCGACCTCAGCTATCAAATGCGGGGAAAAAAAACTAGAGAACAGGAATTCTGCTTTTTCAGAATTTAGTGTCGTCCCCGTCATTTTCATTACTCCATTTTCTTCTGATGTACTGGTGGTTTCTATTATTACGAAACAGCCATTATAAATGAAGCGTTCAGGTGATGATGAAAGAGCAGTCGTAAAAAGTTAGAACTTTGATTTTTTGGTCAGAATGCGAAAAAAAAATGGCTACAATTTTTTTTGAAAAAAAAAAAAATTATGGTCATCCTCCCCCCCCCCCCCCCCCCCCCATTTTGACCAGAAAATCAGATTTCTAACTTTTTACGACTGCTCTTTCATCCTCAACCAACGCTGCATTTATAATGGCTGTTTTGTAATAATAGAAGCCACCAGTCCATCTGAAGATTATAACTCGGTTAAAGCGGAAACTCTGTTAAGTGGGACTCGGATAATCGGGACTCTACTGTAGCTCAGTTTTAAGACTTAAAACTCGCGATTTTATTTCTATAAAACGACGTCATCCGAATCCGCTGAAGAATTCCTCATTTACGGTCCAATCATAAACATCTACATAAAATTATGGGTAGGACGTCACTATCTCAGAATAATAGACAAATGCAGCAAAAAGAAATCAATTCATTTATATTTTTTCAAAATAGCACATATTTTAATTACTTTTTTTCAGTTTTTATGAGAAAGTGGCAACAAAAAGATATAATTGCTATTTTTCAACTATTTTCCCTTTACTTTCTACAGAAATGCAGTACTTGAGTTGCCAAAATTAAACAAATGTCGCTAGAAACTAGAAAAAAATTAATATCTCAAAAACAAATGGAGATGCAGTTTTCAAACAAATTGCATTTAAAAGTACTTTTTTTCCAACACGACGGCATAAAAATTGAAAATATGCGATGTTTAGAAGTTAAAAAAAATTGCTATAGAGTAATCGTACTGATTTGATTTACGGCTTTCTTCTGTAAGGTAACGTTATTTTTTGGATACGACACAAAATAAGCTGGGAGAAAGAAATAGCATACTGCACCGGTTGCTAATTAAAATATTGAAATAGGAATGAGATATTTTAAAAAATTTCTTCCATAGGATTAAGATTAGCAGGCAGTGAGAAAAGTAGCCCCTTAAATAATTATTAAAGAATTGACTCTCTAAATAGGAACATAAGTTTTATGCTTTAATTACTAAAACGGTAATTAATAATTTAGTAATCATTACTGGCAGAAAAAAATAACACGGTGCCAGTTCTAATACGATACAAGGAAAAAATAATACTTTTTTGATCATTTCATTTTTCTTTAGCTCCAATTTGCTATAAATTTATTATTTCAAAAGTAGAAGGATAAAAAAAAATACTGGCTATTTATTCTTTTATTTACAGAACCTTATAATTTTTTATCTAAACCGTGGATGAAGATAATGCTTTATCAGACATTTTATAATTCAAATAAGATTTATTCAACTAATGTAAGATAACAAATTTTACGGTACTACTTAGTTATCCCGTCGGCCAATTTCGCCAAATTATATAAATCGCCAAGATGTTGTCTCTGTTTATCGGAATTAGATTAGTTCGGTTGGTTGTTATTGTCATACAGATCGAAGAAGCTGAAATATAATTTAATGTATCCCAATCGAGCTCAATATTGGATCACAAAATTTTACGAATAAGAGAGAATTAGAAGATTAGAAGCAAAAGAAAGATTAAAATGCATTATAAGCAAAACGGCCGATGGTTAAATTATAACAACTTGGAATTCAATTCCAAATACTAAAAGTTGTAGATGAAATAGGATGTTGTAGCACTTGCTATTTTAACAATTTTTTTTGTGAGACATTCTTTTCGGAAATAAATAATGTGAAAAATTCAAGTAATTAAACATCTTGTGACATGAGTCCAATTCAACTTGCATTCTCTTTAAAAACAACTAAGTACGAAGTTGATAATAAATTATTTGGCATCTAAGATAAGACAACATATATAATAATTTTTAATTAAATTTCTAAAACTTTTAAACTTCTAAAACTTTTAAACTTCTAAAATTTTTAAAACTTACATTCATCAAATTTAGCATTTCAGCTGAACATGCTTGTCAGTAAGTTTCTGCACTAATTGTTGAAATCTCTTGTGTTGTGATCCACAATTACTGTTAAACAACACCACAGTCAAATCTGTTACTGGCATCTAAGGAAAGCAAGAAAACAGAAAATACTTAAAACTTGAATTAAAATATAACTTGTCGGCATAAAATTTATAGATATTTACAAACTGAGTAAAGGATATTTTCATGTATATAAGGCTCATTTTAAGCAACAACAAATATTGAGAAATTGCTAAATGGATGGGCATTTAAGATTATACATTATTTGATGTGGCTTTGCATTATGAAAAATTATCTGTTTTTTTACACTTGGTAGAAAGCACAAGCAAGTGAATTTATCAAAAAATATGTAATTTTTGTTCTATTTTGTAAAGACACGGCAATCGGGGGTGGGGGGAAGAGAGAAACATTATTTAATTCTCTTTTTAGGGTTTCTAAGTTGATTTCTCAACAAATAATCATCGAAAATTAATATGAAACTATTGAAACAGGGTTCATACTCTATTTGAATTACAAAATTCCCTGACTTTTCCAGGTCATATTTCCTACAATTCCCTGACCAAAATTCACGACATTTTTAGAAATACGAATTACAATTCAAGATCTTAATGATTAAACTTACATCTGAAAATTAAAATAACGTATAAAATTGAAACTAAAAATCTATATCATTTGACATTTACAATATATACACAGTAGACTCCCTTAAATCCGCGAACACCTAAAATCTGCGTATTTTTTCAGATGTAGACAATGAAATTTATAGTTAAGTTGCAGGAACAAAATTCAAGATGGCGCCGTAATCAGCGACTACCACAATGATTTTTTTTTTCTAAACTTTTTTTTAATCATTCTCTTTTGGCTATTAAAGCTGATTTATTAATAAATAAATTTACATTACTTTTTATTTTTATATAAATTAGCATATCTATATCAAAAATTCCAGGGTTCGAAATGGAAAAATCCACGAACCGGAACGCTATTTTAAAATAATTTTTCGCGGATTTTTTTTTTTTTTTTAAATTATAGACAAATTTATTTCTAAACATACAAAGCAGTATAAGAAAAGCATTCAAGACTCTAAATAACTATGAAAAAAGTTACAGTGAGCGCAATATAGTTATACTGATAATAGCATTAACACTGTTCTCCTTGCTATCACTAGATGGCAGCATAGGACTTTTGGAATCGATTTCATCAGTTATAATTTAATATTTTTCTAAATTTTTATTTTACATAATTATTTTAATAATTACTTACTTTTAAACTAATAAATTATTTTAATATTTAACTTATTTTAATGTTTCACTTTATTGTAAGCATTCATTATAATTCCCCTTGCTTAACCACCAATCAAATTTAATGTTTCAAAAATGTAAACAAATCAATGACCAGAAATCCGCAAAATTCTAAAATCCGCACGTCTGGTCCCAAACTTTGCGGATTTGAGGGAGTCTACTGTATAATATAAAACAAGCAAAACTAAAATACAGCTCAGATGGAGTCAAAGTAACTTTTTATTTACATAACTGAATTTATACATATCAAACATTTAACTTTTTTTAGACTTCTACTATCATGTCATTTACTTGCGTTGTTTTAGAAGCAGTTTGTTGTGTAAAAGTTTCAATTTTTTGTCTTTTAACATTTTAACTTCAGCTACAGCTTATTGTATTAATTTATACTTAAATTCTAAAACTATTAAAATTTTGTATTACCATTGGACATACACTGGTGGGCATATATTTTTTAAATTCTAGCACATCATGAAGAGGGCTAAAAATTTATTATAAAATTCCACCTTTACACACTAAAAAATCTCAATTATTTCACATAAAACATAAATTAAAAAGTAAAATATATACAAAAATTTATAGGGCTGTAATAAATACTTATTTAGTCAAATTGCAATATATTAAGTGATCAGGTAAATGCTAACACAATAACAAATTAACACTAAAATAAAACTCTATTTTCCCTGCCCTATTTGTACTTTTATAGTACTAATAGTAAATAAATAATGAATCATCAAATCAATCGCCCCTTCCCCGCTAAAAAACTGCCACCTTCTGATGTTTTTATCACTTATTTCTAACATTAAATAAATAATGATCGAAATCCTCTACTCCCTTTGAACTTTCAGTTTTTCCTTATGAACCTCCCCCCCCCCCCCCCTCACAGAACACAAAGTGCAAAATTTTTAAATCGTGATTAAAAAAAACCTCCCTATTCTTTACTTTTTAGTAGGGATGCACCGAATATTCGGTATCTATTCAGTATTCGGCCAAGTTACCGAATAGCAAACTATTTGGTATGCTGAATATTCGGTTTGGCCGAATATCAAATTATTCGGCTGAGCTGAACACTTACAAAAAACTTTTTAAACATATTTTTAAAAACCTTATACAACTTCTATGTTTAAGAGTCAACTTATAAAGATCTTCAGAATAATTAGAAACAAAATCATAGGTATTTAAATAAAAGGAATGTTTTTACATTATTTATTTGCTATTTGTTAAGTATTTTTTAAGAAAATTAACCAATCACGAGGATTTTCATAGGAATTAATTGTGTACAAAGGCAAGTTCCTGAACATTATCCAGTAAATAATATGTTTCTAGCTAAGATTATCAGAACAATGTTTACAATCTCTGAAACTGATTGCCCACTCCAGATACCGATCTAGGATGCATTTAAAAACTTCCTTGCTTTATCAAAGGGAGTACAACAGTTATTCTTGCTAAGTTACAAACATATAAAATTTGAATAGATTGTATTATTTATTTACTTTTACTTTAGTCTCTTCCTGACAAACAAATATTGTGCTGTCTTCTAAAAACAACCCACTTTTTTAATTTTTCTCTATATAAAATTTAATAAAAAATACAAAACAATTTGAAGTAGCTACATTTTCACAGCTTGTTCTGACTAAGATTTTAATGCATAGTATTTTTGATTTTGTCAATATATTACAAAATGGCAGTCAATTAAAGAAGAATTTGAAAAAAAACCACTTTTTCTTAAAAATAACCCATGTTACCTAAAAAAAACCCACATGTAAAAACACTTCTAGAAACCAAAATATTAGACAGCAAAATATTTTTTTCATTATTAATTATTTTTAAAACACAATTCTGCAAAAAAAAAAGTTTTTTGTTTTTTTGCAATCAAATCCAAAGGGGCAACTTAATCACACAAGTTTAAATTAATCTTTTTTCAGAAAGTAGAAATGCCTGAAATTGGCACTGTGTTGTTCAGAAACTACAGAAATGTTCAATTTTTTGGTAAACATAAAAGATCTTTCAGAAATAATGTCAAAGTTGCCGTTTTGAACCAAATTTCCTGACAAAAGGAGAAAAAACACCCAAAGAGAGGCGAAAAACTAGTCGTCATGGGACCCAAAATCGCTTGTAACTCTATAAGTAATTTATCAAAAACGTAAAACTCATTTCGATTCCAAATCGCTTAGTCAGCCCTGTCAATTTTGTACCTTTATGTTTAAAAATGAGTAAATGTGTCAGAAAGTTTCGTCCTTGTTGAGCAGTGAACTTGAGAATCGCCTAATAAAATTTGCATAAAAAAGCAAAATAATGATTAAAATAAAATAAGCTTGTAAGCATTAAAACAATGTATGATATAAAAGTAAAAGGATATCTTTGTGCACATAAAAAAAGTGGACGGGTTTTATTTTTGCAAAAACAAAGAGGCGGGGGGAGGTATGACATAACTTGTACAAATTCTTAGAAATGCAAAATTTGCATAATTTATTGTGTTTTTTCCCTTAATTGATATTTTAAAGAAAAAATATATGCTCCACCATATATATATATATATAAGTGGGGGTTTTTTTTAGTTCCCGCATGGGTTTTTTTTTTACATCTGTTTTCAAAAGGTCACAAACTGAGCCAAACATAATATAATCAGCTGAAAATTGTGCATTTTATTCACATATTAATAGTTTAACATAAAAATATCTAAAAACTGATGTACATCATTGTAACATGTCATATTATAACAAGAAAAACTGTGAAAATGAAGCTCTTTTTTTTTTTTTTTTTTTGCTAGAATTCTGTATTATTAGCTTATTTAAAAAAAAATTAAATAAACACTTTTAAAGTAATTTTAAATAATTTTATTATTGTAAATGGCATATAGAAACAGGACAAAGAGAAAATTTTACTTCAGTGATTTTTTTGATGAAGTTCTAGGATGGGTTTTTTTTTAGGATACATTTTCCTGTGGGTTTTTTTTAGAGGACAGCACTATAATATACGATCCTGTACAATTTTCCTTCCAATATTTTCACAATTTCTCTTTGATTTTAAAATGTTTCTTTTGAATTTAACAAAATTTTATTCATCTGTTTTAATTCTCAGAAGAAGACATAAAATTAAAAATTTTATTAATTAAAAAAGTTTTGGCCTAGCCGTTACTATTCGGCTAGCCGAATATTCGGTATTCGGTTCGCCTGTAGGCCGAATATTCGGTATTCGGCCAAAATCACTATTCCGTGCATCCCTACTTTTTAGCAACATTAAATTAATTCAACCATCTAAATCATCACCCCCAAACCTCTTTCTTGTGGCAATGACACTAATAAAGAATAAATGAACGAAATTAATCTCATAAATATTTTACAGACTACAGACTCTTCATTAAAAAACTTTACTTTAGTTTTGATTCTAAATACAATCGTGAAAATTATAGAAACAATAATAAGATGTCATCATAAAATGAACAATTTTATAAAAAATTAAGTCACCAGAGGTAAAACAGAGGAAAAAGAAATTACATAAGTAAGAACAATAAGTAAAACTATTTACATTACACATTTGAAACAACGATTTTAGGCCTAGCCTAATATAAATAGCTATATTAAAAATAAAACAATAAGTTTAAAATGAAATACCTGATTACATCTTTGGAACATCATGCTATTACAGCATATTTTTTACTTGAGTACTAGTTAATCATATAATTGAATTTAAAATAATTAAATGTCAGAAATCATAACGTCACGCTATTCCTCCATTAAAGCCTCTCTCAACAGCAACAGCAAAGTCAAATATGTAAACAACGAGAAGTTTAACCTCACCAGCCGCCAGAGGGCGCTACCTGCAACTCGCTAAATTTCTCCCATTGAACTGACAAGGCTTGTATATTCAAGGGCTTTGGTAGGAACAGAGTTATAGGGTGTTAAGATCTCGTACTAAAGGGCATGGCCGGATAAGGATAGGAAACATGCGTTTCAATCAAATTTCCTGATTTTTTCCACAAATATGGCTACATATCTGACAATATATTCCCCTATTATCGCCCTATAAATACAGTAAAACTCGGATATAACGCTCATCCGGGGGACCGGGCTAGAAGAGCGTTAAAAGCGGGAAAGCGTTAAATGTGGGAGAAGGTTTTCGGCATTTTAAAATTAAGAATATTAGATTATCTGCTTTAAATAATGCGGGGAATAATTTTTGTGTATTATTTAAAATAGAAACTCCACAACATACGTACAAAAATGTTTCCTTCATTTAAAATATCACAAATTTACATAGTGTTTACAAAGTGTATTATTATTTCAAATCAGAACAAGTAAAAGAATTGTTAGCATTAAAACAAAAGCTACAAAATATATTTAACAGTTCTAATAGGAACCTTTATCCTTATATTAAACATAAAATAAAAAATATTATGTTTTAAAAAAATGTAACACTTGTATTCTTGACCACCTCTATGAGGACTATAAACTTTCACTTACTGTTTAATCTCTTTTAGAGAAGAACTCTTCGAGTTTCGTCTGACTGGTGTATGAACGACCAGATAAAAGAACTTTTTTGTTTTTTTTATGTGTCTTAATATATATTCATTGAAGCGGCGGTATCTACTGAAGCGATGTATAGGCGGATAGTGCTAAAAGCTTCCATTACTTCAGCTGTCGTTGGGATGCGCTCTTGAACATCGCCATCAGCAACTTCATCAGGGTCCTCTTCTTCTGCGGCATCCTGTACAGTGTTCCTTATAATGTTGTTAATTGTCCTATCGTTGTTTATGATAACGTCTTTATCAATGTTACGATAGTTCGGAAGGCTGTGTGCGTTTTCTGAGAGATGCTCGCAAACAACTTGCCAGTCCTCATCGTCTATAGGATCCGACACCACTTCAGCCTCATCCATATCATCGTCGGTGTCTTTTATGAAACCTACCTTTTTAAAGCAATTTTGAATTATTTTAGCTTCGATTGCATACTAAGCAGCGCTAAGGTATTTCATGGCATCGAGAAGGGTTACAGAAGATCGACTACTTTTAATTTCCATTTCATGTAGAAATCGTTTCCCTATACGTTTGCGCTAATGTTGTTTTAAAATCTTTATGATCCCTTGATCCATCGGTTGAAGTACGCTTGTGGTATTTGCAGGTAAAAATTCCAGAGGGTTGTTTGAAATATCTGGTATTTCTTGGGGATGCGCTGCGCAATTGTCTACGAATAATATGACATGCCTATTTTGCTTCCGCATCTCCACATCAAAATCAGAAACATATTTAATGAACTGGGGAGCCATCACCGAAGCCTTACGTTGATGTGCATAGTCACAGGGCAGTCGTTTGATGTTCTTGAAACTGCGAGGTTTGGCCGATTTTCCAATCACCAGAGGCTTGCGTTTGTTGCTCAAACCGGCATTTGAACAAACAAGCACAGTCACACGTTCTTTACTGAGCTTCCCTCATGGAACTGCTCATCTTTTAACGTTAAAGATTTTTCAGGCATCGCTTTAAATAATAAGCCAAATTCGTCAACGTTATAAATATCACAACTGGCATAATTTTTAATAAGCTTTGAAATACTTTTTCCAAAATTCTGCATTTTCTATGTCCACGGCAGCAGATCTCCGCTAATCTTCTTGTACACAATGCCGTGGCGGGTTCGAAATTGGTCTAACCACCCATTAGATGGAATAAAATCTTCAATTCTTAGCTTTTGGGCTACTTCTGCAACTTTTCCTTTAACTATGGATCCGCTGATAGATATGTTACAGTGTCTTGACTCAAGAAACCCTTCGTACATAACTTTTTCTAAATCTTCATATTTTCCTGTTTTCACCCTCTTTTTCTTTGAGCCACCAATCGCAGCGTTTTTTTCAATTACTTTTCTGTTTTGAAGAAGAGTACGAAGAGACGACGGTGTGATATTCATAGATAATGCAAAATCTTTCTGGCTCAGAATAGGTGATTTTTTGTCAAAATTTTTTAGAATTTCTAATTTTTCCGAAAGTGTCAGAATCTTTCTTTTCATACTCTTAGTTTCCATGTTACACCTAATTGGAGTCGGCAGCGATGCTACTTACTTATGTGTAAATGAAAAAAGCGAAAACAGTTTGTGTGAAGTAAGAGACAGACAGGTGCTGCTGAGATAGACGGCATAAATTCATTTGTCCTCTGATCCAGAGAAAAAAAACCACTGTGCCGGTTGATTTTTTTTTTACATAGTCTTTGGGTGCTGGCTGGCTGCCAATTCCACGTATTCTCTCTTTCTCTCTCTCTCTCTTTGTACGGTCGAGAAAATGAGAACTCCAGATGTAAACCAAAGCACCAAAGCGTAATATCCGGGATTTCTTTGTTCAAAGGACCAATAAGAAGCGCGTTAAAAGCGAGGAATTTTTACATTGTTCTTATAGGTATGGTTCAAGTGATCGGGACAAATGAGCGTAAAAGGCGGGAAAGCGTTTTAAGCGGTGAGCATTAAATCCGAGTTTTACTGTATTGATATTTAATGAGTTAAAAATGCTTTTTCGATTTTTTAAAAACTGATTTTCTCAAAAACTGCTGCATGGAATTTCATGCCATTAACTGGGGATATATAGATACCAAAGATGCATAACTGGTAGTTTTTGTATAATTTTCTGTTTATAAAAACTACGTGAAATAGCGAAATAAAAATTTAAATAAAATAAAAGTCATATCTTATGTATATCCGAAAATTACCATTTTCTTGTGAAAAATTCCCCATATGTGCCGTATATTCTATATAAATTCCGAAAGTTTGGGTACTACATATAAATATTTATGAAAATGTATATTGAAATACAGTTTAAGGTGTTATTTGGGACGGAGCTACTCAACTTCGACAAACGAATAATTTTTGGAACAAAGTCAGCAGACAATATGTCAGCTGATGTATTTTAGATTCTATTAAGCATGTAAGTCATCTTTTCAACTTCATGTTCATTTTGATATCGACAGCGTTGAGAATGTTGCTCATGTGTTCATTAAAATTTAAAATACAGCAATTCTGTAACTGTTTATTCCAAAAATTCTTCAGGTGTCGAAGTTAGCTCTGCCCCAAATAACGCCTTAAAATGAATTTCAATACTTTTGATATACATTTTTGTAAATATTTATATGTAGTGCCCTATGCAAACTTTTGACATTTATACAGAATATACGGGCACATATGGGGAATTTTTTTACAAGAAAATGATAATTTTCGGATAACCATAAGATATGATTTTTATTTTTTTTATTTTTATTTCGCTATTTCACACAGTTTTTATAAACAGAAAATTATACGAAAATTACCAGTTATGCGTCTTTGGTATACTGCTCAGCAAAAGTTTAGACAATGATCGATTATCTGCTGTACTGAGAAGTATGTAACGAATTATTGTAACTCAACTGTCTTATATTACTGGGGACTTATCTTTCATACACAAACAATAAATTTTAATCTATACACTTTACATAATATATAATGATAAAAAAACAAATTTATCATTGTGGCAAAAGTATAGACAATCTGTCGGTTAACAGAAAAATATCCATAAATTAAAATCGAACTTGACCTACATTGTCTGCTATGAATGCAAAAATGTGAGTTCCGATCAAAGAAACTAAATCCTGCATCACTTGGAGTTCTATTACGTACCAAATACGTTCAAAAGCACATCGAAGTTCATTTACAGAGGAGTATTGTCAAAAAATTGCATAAACCGTATGCGATATGATGTCACAAAAGTTTTCGATTGGATTCAGATCAGGACTACACGCGGGCCAGTCAAGAACAGTAATATTTTGAGAGTTAAACTAATTTTTTGATTTGATTGCAACATGAATAGACGCATTATCTTGCACAAATACATACTTTAGAAGAGCTAAAAGTTCACCAAATTTCTGTAAATTGTTTTCCAATGTATGTATGTAGCCTTACGCTGCTTGGCGACCATTGAAAAACTCCAGAGATACTCGAGAATCAAAACAAAGTGAGGCTCAAATCATTAACTCTTTCGAGGGCGGTGTCCTTAAAAAGGATACCTAATTTTAATTCCAAAACTGACAGACGGCACCAAGAAGATTTAATTAAAACTTTTCTTTTATAATGTACGTGAAAATAAGCAAGTTCGATTTTCCTAATAAATTCATTTATAAATTCTGGGTTCCGTTCATTATTTCATCAGTTTTATAAACTGAGTTACTCCGCAACGGAAATGGGGTCAATTTGTTGTGATATTTCAAGGCTGGTTGTTTTACCATTTTCATATAAACTAATGTACATCTCTCTATAATTCATCTACGAAAGTATCCGTTAACACAGAAAGCTCTGACTCACTTTTAATGCGATAAGCAGTCATCATTTGTCTAGATACCAGTTTATGGATCCTTCTATAATTTCGTTTTCTGGCCACGTGAGGCCTTCCAGATTTATGTTTTGCTTTGAAAGAGTCACCCATAGGCAGTACTTAATAGAAAGACTTCTTTGGACGATTTAAAGTAACTGAAATTTCTGCAACAGTTTTCCCTTTCGATTTCAGCTTCCATACTTTAATTATTTCATTTGACTGAAAATTTCTAGCTCGCGGCATCTTCACTAACCGGTACTATCGCGAGGTTCACTTAAATATTTCATGCATATGACGTTATAAGTTTGAAATTTGCGTTTTTCCGTGAACAGTTGCATAAAAATCACAAAAGTGTCTAAACTTTTGCAATATGCAAATTTCACTTTTTTCAGTTAAATTAAGTAATATCCTACATTAAAACCGTTATTTTTTGTCCTAAAACGTTTAAAATATATTAAAAAATAAGTACAGCCATTTGTATAACCCAGTGCTCGTATTTTTTATTTAAAGGTTAAAAATCACCAGTGTCTAAACTTTTGCTGAGCAGTGTATCTATATATTCTCAGTTAACCCCTTAACCTACAATTTAACCTACGGTTTGGCAAATCATAGCTACCACTAAAATTTAATAGAGATTTTCGCCTTGTTTAATCATGGAATTTCAACGATTAAACTATATTTACTGTGAAATTTTAGTGGTAGGAATTATTTACATTTGGCTCGATCATCGTACGCGGGCTATGCCCGTCATTGTAGGTTAAGGGGTTAATGGCATGAAAATCCGTGCAGTAGTTTTTGAGAAAATCCGTTTTTTAAAAAATTTAAAAAACATTTTTATCTTATTAAATATCAATATTTATAGGGTGATAATAGACGAAATATATTTTCAGATACGTAGCCACATCTGGGAAAAAAATCAGGAAATTTGAATGAAAGGCATGTTTCTAATGCGTATCCGGCTATGCCCCTTAAGAAACTCTTCTTCAGCAACTTGCAAGTGTTGTAAAATCGGAAAACTAGCGTCGGGGGGAGAGAACGACTTCTAATAGAATTAGTAAAACTTTGGATAAATTTCCCGTCCTTTTCAACAGATGTGAAATGTAGAAAATAGTACAGCGTTCTTCTCCCAACCTTGAGTAGCTTTCCCTTTTCGCTTGTATTTATTATTCGGTTATGGGAACATTAAAATAAACAAAGCAGAATGCTGAATTTTATCATTTGTTTCTTACAAGGAGAGGGCCAAACTTGTTAATCACAGATTTTGATTATTTTAATATATGTTGTAGGGTAGAGATCCCTGGGTGTCAGGTTCAACGGATTTTATCCAACGCCCCTTAGTTCTTGAGAAACCGGGGGGGGGGGGTCTTATAATAGTACACAACTTAAATACTTACATTGCAGCCGCAATGACAGGTTGGTCATAGCTCAGTTGGTACGGCGTTCGCTGGCTGATCTGCGGGTCCGGGTTCGGTACCCGAATACGCTACGTTTGTTTTCCTCATTTTTTGTTTTATAAATATACTTGTAATTATAATTTAATAATTTCAATTACAAATTTTAATATCATATATTAATTATAATATTAACAAACTTAAATTTATTATTTTTTATTTTTAAACTATTATTTCTCATCCTTTAAAGAGTTTTAAAAAGAAATTGGATCTATTATTGAATGATAAAATTCCAAAATCGTGAGAAAATCTGTTTTGGTGCCATCTAGTTATGATAAAATAAAAGAATATTCAAATAAAATAAAAAAAAAACGCAGAAAGAAGATAAAGGTGAAAGCAAAATAATTGAAAGCGCAAGCATACGTATTACAATTAAAATAATAAAACTTTGTAAAAAATCACCATAAAATTAAAACAAAACACAGGACGCGTTTCGAGCTAAAAACATAACAGCTCGTCATCAGCTACAGCATACACGTGTCTGTAAACGAACAAGTTCAAAAATGAACTGAAGATAAAGAATGTTGCGAAGAATGCGACAGATGGCGCTACCTGATAGAGGGATATGCAAAAGGGAAATGTGTTGAAAAGAGATAGAAGAGAAAATGAAATGGAAATAAAAGAAAAAATAAAAATAAAAGAAGTAAATTAAAAATATAAATAAAAATAATAAATAACGAACTATAAAAGAACAAGAAAAAAAAATCCAAATTATTATTATTATTATTATTATTATTATTTTTTTTTTTTACAAAATAAAAAGAAAAGAGACAAGAGAAAAGGGAAAAGAATTACAAAATTAATTTCCACGCTGGAGATAGGAAAGGAGATGATGGGAGATCATTGACAAGATTAGCAGAATTTTTAGAAATAAAATATGCTTCATGAAAATCCAAGTGAGAGGGAGAGGCAGGGGAAGAAATAATTTTGGCCATGGAGAAATTGAAACAATGACTGGAAGACCAACAGTGAGAAGCAATCGAAGATTTAGAGATTTCTTGATTTGCAATATATCTCTGATGCTCGCCTAATCTGAATTTTAAAGCTCTCTTTGTTTGACCAATATAACCTAAATTGCAAGAACAAGGAATGAAATAAACACCCCACCGGTTCTCAGTAGGAACAGGATCTTTTAGAGAAGAGAATTTAATTTTATTCATAGGTTTGAAGATAACTTTAAAGTTAAAACGAGAAAGTATTTTAGCAATTTTGAAACACAGAAGAGAATAAAAGGGCAGAACTATTATTGAATTAAAATTAGGAGGATTATTTGAATCAGAAAAAGGACGTTTAGGCTTATTAAATTTATACAAAGCTTTATCAATCAAAGAGGGATTATAACCACGAGCAAGGGCAAGAGATTTCAGATAATTAATTTCATTATTCAGAGCAGAAGAGTCAGAACAAATGCGTAACGCCCTAAAAACAAAAGTATAAAAAGACGCCACTTTTTGTTGAGGAGGAAGGGATACAGCGAAAGGTTTTCTATAAACGGAGGTAGAGAACCGATCTGGGAGTTTTGAAACCAAGACGTCAAGGAAAGGAAGAGAGTTGTTCTCTTCGACTTCGAGAGTAAATTGAATACAAGGGTCAACAGAATTAACAAGAGAAAGGAGATTAGAAAGATCAAGGTCAGATGGAATTAAAATGAAAGTGTCATCAACATACCTAAACCAGAAAGGAAATTTATATAAACTGAAGAGTTTTTCTTCAACAAAATGCATATAAATATCACATAAAAGAGGAGACAATGGATTACCCATGGCCAGACCCTCAGTTTGAGAATAGAAAGAATTGTTAAACTGAAAAGCAGTTTGCCTGACACAAATACTAACTAAATGCAGGATTTCATCAATCTCAATGGAAGAGTAATGAAATTCGCGCAACCTTCTTTTCAAACAATCAATTGCCCCTTGAACAGGCACGTTAGTGAAAAGGGATTTAACATCTAAGGAAACCATTATATAATTGCAAGGAGAAAGGCGTTTAATTTTATCAACAAAGTCAAAAGAGTTTTTCACGGTATGAAAGTTAGTGGAAGATAAAGGAGCGAGTAACTTAGAAAGGAACTTGGCAAGTTTATAAGAAGCAGTACCAATATTGGAAACGATAGGGCGAAAGGAAAGAGTAGGTTTATGGACCTTAGGAAGAGCATAGAAACGAGCACAATTAGCGATAGTAGGGATGACCAAACGTTTAGTGTTATCATTAAGAAAGACAGAATTTTTAATGACATGCTTGATGTCAGATAAATGCTTAGTAGAAGGATCCTTTTTTAATTTGGAATATGGACCAGAGTTTAACATAGATTCAACGTGGGAAATATAATCAGATTTATTGAGAAGAACTGTTTGACCGCCTTTATCAGCCTTAGTAATAAGAAGGTTAGGAACGGAATTAAGTTCACTGAGAGCAGATTTCTGAGAAGAAGAAAGATTAGACTTATTAAAAGATTTATTAGAAGAAATGACATTAGCCAAAAGGTAGCGAAGAGAATCAAGTTGACCAGAAGAAATTTTACTGTTTTTGAAAGAATGTTCAATGGGAGCAATTAAGTTCGGAATAGAAGGCTTAGAAATGCACGAAAAATTCAAGCCAAGTGAGAGAACATCACGCTGAGAATCAGTAAGAGAGTGAGAATTTAAATTGACAACATAATTTTGCTCAAGAGGAGAAATATTAGGAGCAGAAGAATTAGAAGTCAGAAGAGAAGAAAACTTTTTATCCAAAATAGCATTGTGACACCTAGATATATACCATACGTATACGCCATACGTATTACAAATTTAAAAATCTTTAATATGCAAAAAATCGGGTGTAATTTAATTCTGATGCTAATTTTTAACATAATTATGCTTGTTACTTTAAAAACAGAATAATAGTATTATCGCATTGACTTCTTTTTTAAAGCTATGCGTAAATGTGTTTCTTTAAAATCACGAATTGACACAATTGCTCAATATCATTGCATCGATAAAGAATATGTGAAATACATTTTTAAAGTGATTTTTTAAAAATTAACAGTTTTATGATGCTTTATACAACTATTTAGTTAAAAGTAAAAAAATTAAATAGGTTAAAATTATAATTGATATACAATATTATAAATTTTAATTTACAATGAGATTATTAATTATACTTACAAGTATATTTATAAAACAAAAAATGAGAAAACAAATGTAGTGCATTCAGGTATCGAACCCGGGCCCGCGGATCAACCGGCAAACGCCATACCAACTGAGCTACGACCAACCTATCACAACGGCTACAAAGTAAGTATTTAAGTTGTGTACTATTATTAGACCCCCCGGTTTCTCAAGAACTAAGGAGCGTTGGATAAAATCCGTTGAACCTGACATTAAGGGGTCTCTACCCTACAACATATATTAAAATAATCAAAATCTGTGATTAACAAGGTTGGCCCTCTCCTTGTTAGATTTGTTCACTGATTTTTTCAAAAAAATAAAACAAATAATATAATTTCAAAAAGGAAATAAATTTTTTAAAAAGAAGGAGGATTATAATAGTGGCTGTTAATTATAAAAAAAAATCTTTTAGTATATAAATCTGTAAAACACAAATTTTTTCGCTTCATATTTTAATATTATATTTTACTATATATATATATATATATAGTAATATATTTAAAATAAAATAAAAAATTATGTTTATATACAATATAATTATTTGACAATAAATAATCTATATAATTATATTCGAAATTTATCTGTGTCCACGGAATACTGTTTTTTTTTTTCTTTTTTCCCCTCAGAAATTTCAGTTTTGATTACGTTTTATATATTAATGATTTGTCATTTTGTGTGTAGTTATATTTTGTTAAAATAGGCCAATCGTCGTAAATGTTTAATATTCTGTTAAGATTAACACCAACATTAAAATAATCATAGTATCCACCTTTTTTTTTTTTTTTTTTTTTTTTTAAAGTTTATGTTACAATTTCCCGTTAAGAAAATTCGATTTAAATATTTTATAATGCATTTTTAATATATTATTAAACGGGTTTCTGGAGAAGATAGGAGATAATATATTTTTTAACGATTACGTTTGGCGGATTAAATAGGAAGGGGGTGTCGGGCGAAAATATCAATTTACCCGTTTGATTTACTGCATATATTTCACATTAAATGAAAATTTCCTTCCAGAGTTGCAGTCTTTAGAGTTTTTATTATTTTATATCACTCTTTTATTACCTCAAACTGAAAGAAAATTCCGGACCGAAGGGGTTAACTGAAAATTTTGACATAAGCTTATCACAAAAAAAAAAAAAAAATAAATAGATAAATAAAAAATAAAAAAGTTAGATGCGACGATTATTTTTAAAAGGCTGTTGATAATCTTAACAAAAAATAAAGCATTTATGACAATTCTCCTGTTTTGATAAAATTTACGGCAAAAGAAGATTGATATACAAACACAAATATAAATAAATCATTCACTTATAAGTCGTAATTAAAAATGAAGTTGTAAACATGAGTCCTCTGAGAGGACAAAAAATAAGTATTCCATGAACAGGCACAGATAGCTTTCGAATATAATTATAAATAAATCTAATTTATAGTCTAATAAATACATAATCTATAAAATATTGCAGAATTCATAAATTTACTTATTTTTTAAGTCTGTTACAAAAATATAGTAATAATAAAATATGAAACTACATTTTTTTTCAGATTTATTTATCAAATGAATTTTAGATAAATAATAGCCATTTTTATAATTCTTTTAATTTTTAAAAATTTTATTTCCTTTTGAAAACATTTCATTTTTTGCAAATTCTATGTTTTCTTTGTTCAAATTTTAAAACTCAACATTCCTCACAGTTTATTTATAATTTTAATGATTCCTATAATCGAATAACAAATACAAGCGAAAAGGGAAAGCTACATAACGTGGAGGGGAGAACGCAGTTTTCACCTTTCCTTCCCATCTGAAAGGAAAGGAGAATTTTTTCTAAAATCTACTGTTAGTAGTCGTTCTCTACACAGACCAGACGATCGTCCTAAGTTGTTGGAGGCAGAGATCTGCTCGGGCCGGGCTCCAACCGATTTTCACTCACGGCACTCGTGCCTGGTCCCTACTCTTTTCCGACCGGGCCGGGCCGGCCTAACTTATTTTCTCTGTGCAGAGGTGGGCCTGATTTCATTCCTAGTTTTCACGGCCCAAAATTTTCAGCCCTAGTTTTGAGCTAGCCCGTATGAAAATCATTGTCTCAGCGTGGGCTGATCCATTTAAAGGTCAGTTAAATTAAGCCGGGCCCAAAAGTTTTTGCAAAAGTGCATATATTTTTAAATCGCCATTATTCTACACTTAAACATTAAAATTTATTCTTTTTAAAGAACAGTAGATTTCTCCACTTATTAAAATATAGCTAAATTAAAAATATCATAAAACGTGTGAAAAAGAACCTGCCTATGATGGAACCCTGCTTTAAACTGACAAACGTGTCGATCCAAGCATAATTAATGTACTAATACATAAGAAAAGGATATATAATACATTTACACTTGCTAAGAAGGGGCATTTTTTTTCTATGCTATTCCGTCTTAGAAGATTTTACTGTATAGCTTTTTGAGATTTTTAACTTTTCAATACATGGAATATGTATTAACAATATTAATTATAACTGTAACATTTACATACAAGAAATAGAGATTCATTAAAAAAACCTCTAGTTGGAGGGTTCAAATTTGCAACTACAATTGTATAGCAACGACGTGTTACCACAATGGCGCTCACTCGTTTCTTTAAAAGAAATACACTATTAAAATATGGTGCTAAATAAAGAGACACTTGTATTACATAAAATTTTTATTATTAAATTTTATTGGTTTGAAGAAAATATCCTTTCACCTTCATTTTTTAGTGTTGATGGAAGCTTTTAGATTCTGTGTTCCATCCAAGGAAACTTGCTTTACTATATTAGCAGTTGGTTTAAAAAACTAAATTACGTTGAACAGAGAAGTTTCTAGAATTTACTTCGATATGTCTCAAACTTATGTGCGTAATGGAAGATGTGTGAATGTTATTTTTTTTTTATCGTAATGTTATCCCCTCCCCCCCAAAACGTTTCAGAAGATACGTAAAATTTCTTTATGGCTATCGTCTTAAAACACGTATGTTCCGATTTTTAGCAAATAAATTGACATTTCTTAGATAAATGACTTTTTTCATTTTTTATGATTGCTTTACACCATTTAGAAACAGAACATTCAGATTTCTATGCAGTAATAATTTTTTTATTATATACATAGCAGGTCTAAGTGCACAAAATATCCGGAAGGGGAAAGCGGACGACGTGATAGTGTACTCTAGTAAATTCATCAGTCACGAACTTATCGCTATTTCTATCTCTCTAACGGTAGATATCAGCTTTCATTCTACAAATGACAGAGCTTCCACAGAGCAAAGTCATTTTTTTTTTTTTTTTTATTGATGCCAATTTCTAAAACAGCGCAAATATTTATAATTCCTCTCAAATAAAAAGCGTATTTACATGTGACTATTAAAAACAGAAATGAAAGTTTAAAAAAAAATAATAAAATGATCACGTGTTAAAAGCAGGGAATAAAGAAAATTACGTCATAAAAATTATATCTGTACATGAATATTAAAAAGTAAGAAACCTTTAAAATAAATAAATTATTACAGAAACGCATTTTAAGATGACAGTTACGTTATATGAAATATATATTAAATATTGCCGTATGTAATATGTCTAAAATAATTAAATTATTACTCGTCAAAAACTTTTAATGGTCAAAATATGTTCATATTTAAAAAGCTGAAATAATAATTTTGCAAGCAATTTTAAATTGAATTATATATTTTTTAACGATAATCTTAAAAGATAAAAAAAACTTTAAAATAATTACTTATTTACGCGAAACGAATTTAATGGTGAAAATTACGTCATATATTAAACCGATACATTTAGAACTGTTTTGTTATGGACAATATTCCTGTGACGTCACATTGGGAATAATATGGTGTAAAAAAAAAAAAAAAAAAAAACGCGGCTAGCAAATTTGTTTATATATTTCATCACCTGGTGCAGCATAAATACAGGTAAATGCATCCGCAAAATATTTTGGATTTATTTTGTAAGAACTTTTCGATAAATAGCATTTGAAATTTTGTTTATATTTATTAATTAAAATAAATAATCTAACAAAAAATATAAAAATTTTGTTTTTAAAGTCAATTCCTACTTAAGTCACCAAAGACAAATTTAATATAATCCCTTAAGCTAATATTAGTTTTTGTTGCATTAAAATATCTCAATTTGTTGATTTTCTATAAGCAAGTAGGTTTACAATGGAATTCTATGGGAATTTGGCGAAATATTAGAAATATCGCCAAGTTGGCGTCACTTTTGGCGACTTATTTTGGACGCCAAATCTGGCGATATATCGCCAAGTTGGTGACAAACTTGGCGGTATTTGGCGACAGAACAGGGTCCCCCACTATGGTAACCCCTTATTGAAAATACTTTCATTGACCTTCGATAACCAATGGCCGCCATTATGTTTCCCATGCAAAACTAAAATTAATCTCTCTATTCTAAAAAAAAGTAACTACCGCTGTCACCGCCGCCGCCGCCGCCGCCGCCGCCGCCGGTTTTGAATTTTTTGTGACCGGAGGTCTTTCTTCGTTAATATTAAGAAAAATAATGCATACAAAAATATGAAAATCGGTAGTATTATACAGAAATGTTTGATAAACACGCTGATGCAGACAGTTTTCAGATCGAAGAATTATTTTAAGAGATATTTAATGCTAAAGTTGGACAAAATCGTTCCACTAAAAAAGTTTTATAGGAGCAAAAACTGTTCATAGGAATTTAATAATTTTTACATCATTTTATGCGTTAGAATTTGCCGGAGTGCAGATTGCATTAATTTTTTCATGTTGACTATTTTTTTGAGGTTTTATTTCTATTTTAAATTCAGATTTTCAGCATTTCTAGAGCTATTTTTAACAGATTTTAGAAAGTGATATTAATTTAAACTGTTGCCAACTGTATAAACAGCGGAAGCAATAATGTTTGCTTCAAAAAAAAAAAAAATACTTATACGTGTAAATAAATTAAAAATTTATTTACACGTGACTATTATAAACAGAAAAAAACATTTGGAATTAGAATTAAATAATTATGTACAAAAAGCAGGAACTTATTAAAAATTATGTCATAAAAACTATAATTTCACGTGAATTTTAAGAGAGAAAGGAATTTGTAAATCAATAAATTTATTAACATGCGTTAGAAGTCTTAAATAGGAGAAATTACGTCATATTTACGTCACATTACAGTTATTACATAAAATGAACACAAAATAATATTGCAAAACGGTTTAAACTTAGAAATTGCGCTAGGCATTTATTTGATATTTTAAGAGGATACTTTTCAACTATTTTTGTTAGGAAAGCGCAAATAATATTTAATTTCTAACACAAGTATTTTCACGTGAATATTAAAAAGAGAAAGAATAGTTTGGTCAAAATTACGTCAGATTAAAAACGATTAATTTAAAATGTCTCATTTAAAAGAAGTTTCTTTTCAATTTGTTAAAAAATACCAGGAGACAAAGACTCTATTTACTTAATTCCTTTTATATTAGCTTATTTTAAAATGTTGTTACACGTGTCTACGTCATCAAGTTATTTTTATTTCGACGTTTTATTTGTATTTTTATTAATGTCGTACTAATTTATTTGTTTTTTGGTTATTTAAAATAAAAATTATGTCCATTTGTATAATTTTGCGAGTGGTTTGGCGATTTATATAATTTGGCGAAATTGGTCGACGGGATAATCAAGTAGTACCGCAACGGATTTGGCGTTAAATTTCCCCAATCAAAGAGAAATGAATAGAAATCCGTTTATAGAGAGATCGCCACTGTTTTTTAAATTATAATTCAATCTTTCGAAATCTTTTTAAAGCCGATCAAATTAGCGTGCATTTAGAGTCTACGGTGTCTGGACGGGGGTTGGCGAGCGTAGCTCGTAGGGGGCCGAGCCCCCTAGTTAATTAAAATTTAATTAATTAATTAATATTTGAAAAAACTGTATTAACATCAATTGTCATCCAGTACAAGTTCAAAAAAAATTATTTCAACTTAATAGGATGAATAATGAGTATTTTATTAATGATTGAAAATTTGAACAAGATAAATATATAAATAAATAAATATATAAATAAACAAATATAGTAGTCCAGGCAATAGGGAATTTTGCCTAGCAAAATTAATGGTAGTACTGGAAATTGGCTTTCTGGATGTTTTTTGGGTCGCTGAATCCGAATTTGTAACTTTCCACTAAAATTTCCCCCGGCAACCTCCCAAATTTTGGTAAAAAGCCCCCCCAAAAAGGTTTTTATTAAAAAAATCAATTTTTTTATTGTTTTAGAGAAAAAGTATCTAGAAATTCAGAAAGTTGAGAAAATTTCCAACAAATTAGATATATGACATTATGACTTAGGATGAAGGGGAAGGGGGGATCTTCCTCGGAACATGCGCGCGGTGCTGCGTAAACTAAGTTGCGCAATTCCACTTAACCACTCACACGTTTACATTCGGCCTCCCATCTCCTCTCCGAACTTTCTCTATAAGGTTTACTTTAAGAGTTTGGGGTCCGAATTCGAATTCGAAATGGGGTCTGAATCCGAATTTTTAACTTTCCCCCAAAAATCCCCCCCCCCCGAAACCCCCCAAATAGTTGTTTTTAACTTAAATTTTTTATTGTTTTAGGGGAAAAGCATTACGAAATTCAGAAACTAGACAAAATTTGCAACAAATAGGATACATGATATTATGAATTAATATGAACGGGGAGGGTGAGGGCTGCCTCTGAACATGCACTGCGGCTCTACGTGCACTAAATTATGAAATCCAGGCAATAGGGGATTTTATCTGGCAAAATGAATACTAGTTCTGGATTTCGACTCACTTTATGTTTTTTGGGTCGCTGAATCCGAATTTGTAACTTCTCACCAAGTTTTCACCTGGCAACCCCCCAAAAAATTGATTTTTTGAAAAAATTTGGTTTTTGAGAAAAGCGCGCGGGGAATGTTCCGAGGCTGCCCCCTCTCTCCCCGTTTATCCTACGTCATAATGTCATGTATCCTATTTGTTGCAAATTTTGTCTAGTTTCTGAATTTCGTAATGCTTTCCCCCTAAAATAATAAGAAATTTAAGTTAAAAACAACTATTTTGGGGGGTTCCGGGGGGGGGAACTTTTGGGGGTAAGTTAAAAATTCTGTTTCAGCGACCCAAGAAACTTAAAGTAAACCTTATAGCGAAAGTACGGACGGAAGATGGGAGATCTAATGTAAACGTGTGAGTGGTTAAGTGGAACTGCGCAACTTAGTCCACGCAGCACTGCGGCTAATGTTCCGAGGCAGATCCCCCCCTTCCCCTTCGTCCTAAGTCAAAATGTCATATATCTAATTTGTTGCAAATTTTGTCTACTTTCTAAATTTCTAGCTACTTTTCCCCTAAAACAATAAAAAAAATTGAATTTTTTAATAAAAACCTTTTTGGGGAGCTTTTTACCAAAATTTGGGGGGTTGCCGGGGGAAATTTTGATGGGAAGTTACAAATTCGGATTCAGCGACCCAAAAAACATCTAGAAAGCCGATTTCCAGTACTACCATTAATTTTGCTAGGTAGAGTCCCTATACGGTCTCTATTGCCTGGACTATAGGGGGAGTGTGAACTAACAGTAGGAATTGAAAAATAACCTGAAAATATGCAAGGTGATGCATTAAAATAAAGAAAAGAATTCATGCATAAGCTATACTGTACCTGAAAATATCTAAAATTCGATCGAAACATAAAATATAAGGGTAAAATTTCAAAACACAGTGCTATTCTATACCGTGGTTCTGAATGTCATTTCTAAGGAGACTGAGATTTATAAACTCGATGCGAAAGGAAGAGTATTGCCCATAGTGTCATTATGAAAGTCCGAGTGGCAGCGACATTTTTAACCCAATCATTTTACAGTAGCTGATATTCAAATGTGTAATTGATCTTACTTATCGATCAAAATTATCACATTCCTCTCCCCCTACCCCCCGTTTCATTTTAATTGTTTGTTCCATTTTCCAACAGTCAAACGATATATTTCACTGATTTCATCATGATGTATTTGTGTTCGTTTGTAACCCTGATCATAGCTGCCAACTTGTACGGATTTCTCTTACCACTAAAATTTTACCCAATTCAATCGCCGAAATCTACTCATGGTTGATGATTAAATAAGGCATAAATTTCTGTTAATTTTGGTGGTAGCAAAAATCCGTACGAGTTGGCTGCTATGCCTGATGATAAGCAAATGTTTGCTCGAAACCATTCGGTTTTTATGAAAATATAGTTTTGTATATATAATATATAGTATATGACGGGCTCAAAACCATAGAAGAAAAGTCCATTTTGAAAAAAAAAATTATAGTCCATTTAGAAGGTGCATATAATCTCTTTGGTTCACTGTCAGAGTTAACCAAGTCTCTATACAGATGCCAGAGTGCGAAAGTATATGAAAACAGTACGGATGGGCGTTATTTAACGTATTAGGATAAATAACACTGTTACTCTGCTGGAACCTAATACTGCATTAACAAGTTACCGAAAAGAATTAAATAACATTTGGTTTTAAATATCAGCGTCATAGTTCATTTGTGTTAATCAAGAATTCAATTACGTGCTACTAAAATAGAACAATACTCACTAAAAAACGTCCTGAATCTTTTATGTTAACACATGCGTCCTTAGCTGGGCACTTACTTGACCCACTAGTTATGGGCAATGTCTTAGGTATGCAGTACTAAAAAATTATTCTGCATTTCATCAATCTCTAATACATGAAGAGTAATAACTTGTAGCACTAATTAAACGCTTTTTCGGCTTGGTGCCTGGTGCTAGGTCATCACCATCGCACATTTTCTCCAATTCTGACAGCGCAACGCAGAGCATAAACGAAACACTGAAATAAATTGTAGATCAGGCGAACATATGAAAATTTGTAAGAAAAAAGCTCATGCTTGACATGTTTTCTACACATGAATAGTGTATGTATAATATACTGTTTTATTCATTTAGAATTGCAATTACAAATTCTCAAGCTTGACTTATAAAACCCCCAACGTTTTGTCTAATTTCTTACATGAACAATTTTATTTCAACGAAAAATATATTTTCATGCTTTGTCTTTATTTTATTTATTTATTTATTTATTATTATTATTTTTTTTTTGCTTCTAATTTTCAACGAGTAGCTTTAAAAATCTGTACCTGAATTATATTGCCAAACATATAGCTCAGTTACATATTAGCAATTAGGAATAGGAACTACAATGCATTTCTCTGAACAAAGGGTTGCACAGATCCGGGAAATATATATATATATATATATATATTTTTTAAGATAGGGGCGATTCTCAAAAGGTGAGCACAGGGCACAAGTCTAAACTTTAAGCCTTTCAAACATAACTTTAATTATCATTGACTTTATTATTTTTTTTACACTGAGTTTTTACTTCTATTCAGAGATAGAAAATGACATAATTTATTGTAAAACCTTTGTATCTTAAAATTTCATATATCATCATAATTATATTAAAATTAGTAATCTTAAAATTTTATTATTTTATGCTAAAGAGGCCAATTTCGGACATTCATAACGTTAACTGCTCCAATGTACCACCAAGAAAAAGAGTTCTAACTTTTTTCCAGGTCGTTCTAATGGTAAACAACGAATGCATAAAGGAAACGGGTGATTTTTTGATAATTTCGTTAAGAGATGGCAGATTGATTTATTGCTTTTTTGGAGATAGAAGGACTTTTCTATAAAGAATTTTTCTGTATTTTCTTATGTCCGAAAGTAACGTACGTAACACAGTATTTGATTTTATTATTATTATTACTGGATAACAAAAAGTTAATTATACATATATATATGTATACAGACACATTTACTATATTCTTAGTCTTAAGAATTTTTTAAATACTAAGAGCAACGTCCAAAATCTGTAACGTACGTGCGAAAGAGTGTCCAAAATTTGTAACGTACGTAACTGCTAATTAAATGCTTTAATCATTAATTTTCCAGAATAGTTGCTGTTTGTGTATAATTTTGTAGACATACTATTATAAAATATTCATATATTATATTTATAGACAAAATACTATACTATTAAAAAAAATGGCCTTAAATTTGAAAATTTTAAAAATTACATATAGTTAACGTTCAATGATCCCACCTTTTGAGAATCTCCCATAGCACAACAGCACCCGTGCTGTTATCAACTAAACTGTTATCCAAACTAGAATTAATAAATATACAATTAATGTTACATTATAATTAATTATATAATATTATTAATAATTAATATAATAAATATTAAATTAATGAATATACAATTTGGTGTATTTTTACGGAATAAAAGTTGAAATAGAGTTGTGATACTCATTGGAAATAGGATACACTGCATAAGCGCCCCCACTCCTTGTTGAGTCATCAAAGCCAAAATCAAATCGTCTCGGTTTTTATCAATAAGTTTTACGCATATTAAGTTTGTGCAATTACATACGAAGAGCATGAAGAATACATAATAGAAGTGCCACGTGCAGGGCGATTTATACGGAATCTAATGGGCAGCAATTTATATCAATCTACATCTATCTAAAAATGAAATTTTGTGGAATTATGTGCATTAATTTGGAATTACAGCTCCCACAATCTTTGAGTAACACATAGATGTATAATGATTCAAAAATAACCAAATTGTGCTTAGACATCCCAAAACGTGTAAATCCATTAAAAATCTGTAGTCTGAATTTTTCGTGAACCAACGTTTTATAGTAAAAAAACTGTAGAATCCTGCATTCAACATATCTAAAAAAAAAGTCTTTAAATGCAAATATACTCATGTTAAAACATTTTAGTGCATAAGCTACATTATTAATTCTAAATATTTTCCCTTTGTATTACACTTATAATTCAAAAGTCTTTTGAATTAATAGAGTTTCATCTTTTTTTTTCATTCTTTTAAATACTGTATAATCTAGGATATGTGATTGTTAAATTTTGCAATATATTTGCCATTTATATTACGAAAATGAGTAAAGCAAATATTTCTACGCCCCCCCCCCCCCCCCACAAAAAAGGAGAAAAAAATGCAGCAAAACTCTAGTTCAGAATCATTAAATTTATAAAAAGTACCTTTTTTGTAACGTTTAAGTAAAATGCATTTATTTATCATTTTATGGCTTAAAAAATTTAATACTTGATTTTGGATAGAAAATCTATTTCAAAAATAAAGAGAACATTATTTTGCTACAGTCATATAAAATGCATGAATTTATAAATTTTTAATTGATTAGCGTATTTAAAACGTCTGCATTAGAACTTCAGATTGATTTCAACCGAAAGCAGCTACTGGAAACCAACCACAGATAATTCCTTAATAGTCCTTAAATTCATTCAATACATTTTCATTACGCTATAATAAATGTAGTTCTTAACATACGAAGTGATCATGCTATCGTTTGGTACGCTTTGAATAACTATAGATAATAGGACATCTTTACAATTACGTATCAGTTAAAATTTTCTGCGGTCAATTTATCTTTTGCTTATTTTGAAATGTTTTGTACAACAGCGTTTTAAATAAAGAAAAAGCACTGAGCAATAAATATAATTGAAAGGATAATTTTGTCTGAGTGAACGACATTTGCTTAAAAGAGTTTATTTACTCATCATGTTTTTGGGACGGAATTGGAAGAGCGTTTGGCATTCAGGGGAGCTATTGAAAATGATTTCATCTGTATTGATAATGGAAGAGTTGAATTAAAGATATTTACTTGGAATTACTTGGAATGCTTTCTTGGAATTTGAATATTTAAAAGGTTATTATTAAGTACTCATTTTTAAAGGGTTTTTTGGGGGGGTGGGGGGGTGGGGGGGGGAGATTCTGGTGCTATAAAATTTTGTTCTGGGGACAAGTATTTTTATTATTTCTGGTTTCTCATTGCGTTTTTAGATAATGCGAGCTGGAAAACATTGAATTTCTGTGATTTTATTTTTCTGAAAAAAAGAAAGAAAATTGCGTCCTATAATTTGTGAGGAAAGTTAATTTTAGAACTATTGTAATTAATTTGAAAACATATTTGTACAAGCGAAATTTGTTTGGATGAATTGCATTTGATTAAACGTGTATAAATTATATTTTTGTGTTCTTGTGGAATTAGCTTTGCGTTCAAAGACATGGCTGCTCTGCAGTCAGGGATCAATTTCTCTTTTTTATAAATCTCGTTTTTAAAACTGTGTTTATTATTATACAGGGTGTCTCTCATCATGGTTTACCATTAACTAATTTTTAAACCGTTAGTTTTAGATGTATAGTTCCAATGGCAAAATTGTTTCACATTTTGTTCTGCATCATATAAAAATTGATTTACGTTACAATAATTATGTTTTAAATAGATAAGAAATTAAAATTTTATACAATACCTAGGTCCTATAAGTTTTATTTAGGAAAAGATTTTCCATGTTCTAACAAGTAAAACAGCAAAAAATGATTCTTGTATGGTCAAAATTAACTGATTTATGATACTTAGAATTTTATGAACTTTCAATGTTTTAATCTCCATAAATGGAAAAACTTTATTTTACTGCCAGAAAACGCCAAAAATGCATTAAATTCAAAGTATCCTAACTAGGTAAGTTTTTGTCCTGCAAAAATTAAAATTTTAACCGCAAACTGATTTTGATTCACCTCAATAGAAAATAGTATTTATACTTACCTCCCCAAATTATTTCAAACATTTTGTTTAAAAGGTTTTCCAATTAAAACATCCGTTGACAGCATACACCGGGATTAGTTATATGTTACAAAAATAACAGGTTGTTGGAACCTGTTACCTGTACAAGTGTGGAACGATGTAACCTGTTAACCAAAAGTAACTATATTTCCCATCTCTAATTCTTTGACTCTCAATAACCTGAAAGTTTTACTAATTTACTTGTGTATTTTAATTAAATTTATAATATTGTTATTCAGCTTAAACGTGAACGTTTCAAAATGTAACCTTTGAGTACGTGTGGATTCGGTAAGGTTTTGTTTGATAATTTGACATTTTTTTTTTCTTCTCACGAAAGTTTAAAGAAGGAACCTACAATTTAAAGATGAAAAGTTATTCCGATATAGTTTAGTTTACTTTTAATGAAATTTGGATTCCTAAATACATTCTTAATTAAAATACTTAATCAAAAATCTTGCATTTTCATATTTACTGAGGCTTAGGGACCTTGTGTATGTTCCAGAAATCGCATGAATCTTATTAAATCAATCCAAAATTTTAGTGTAGAATTTAATCACAGAAGAAAATGCATTTGGTGAAAAGATTTAACCGTATTCTCCGAATAAAAAAAATACAACAGTATTAAAAAGAAACTTGATGAAATTCAGTGTAGTTTTAAGCGCTACATCTTCTACTAAAGCACAATCAAAGGTGTTCTCTAAAAGTAACTAGAAATTACTTTCAGGAAAATGCTAAATTTTACTTTATTATTGAAGAACTGATGAATCAAATTAATGTGTCGGTGTGTCACAATTACGTTCATTTTAACATAGATGAAACACCGCCCTTAATCATGTCTTTTAATTCATTTTGTATAGTTCCGGAAATATTTGTAAACATTTATATGTATGAAAAAGAAAAAAAAAAGCTTTTGCAATAAATTAAATTATATTTATATTTTTTATTTGTGTTTTTAAAATAAAAAGATATCATTCACATTATTATTTTATTTAAATTTTAAGTGTCTTTAAACTTTACTTAAGTAGTAATTCTAATTTATTAATATCTGTAAAACATTTATTAGTATCATGCATTATTGAGCAAATTTTCAAAAAAAAAAAAAAAAAAATATTTTGAAGTTCAAAGAAAAAAATTGCAATTGATATTTCGAGAAATATCAACAAAATACACTATCATTATAAAGCAGAAAAACCTAAAACGAAAAAAAGAAATATTTTAATGCCACGTATCGGCTACACCCTATCTTTATGCAGCTGACATTATTTTTTCTTTGTACTTGTATTTTTCTTATAAAATTAAAATCGGAATATTTATCACTACACCCCCATCCCCGAAATATGCATTTTTTCAATATGTTTAACCCTTAAATACCCCGGGTAGAATGCGTTCCAGAAATTGCGTAATTCAGGGAATCGGAATTCATACCAGAAAAATCTAAATAGTAATTTAATTAATTTTCAACTACTTTTCTGCAGTAAAATTACGTTTGAAAATATTGAATATTAAAGACTTGAATTATCACTTTGCTAACTAAGAGTAAACCAACAGAGTGAAAAATGTCCAAGCCGGGAATCGAACCCGGGCTCCTGGAATAGCGCTCCATTGCTCTACCAATAAGCCATGAGGACGATGCCCAGCTGGCATCTCTCACTCACATAAGTCGGTAAGACTGCTACCACAGCTATTAGATGGAAAGGTCTTCATGAGCACACAATCTTGCAGAGCGTACTTTCACTGCTGAATAGTAGTTGAAAAATTAATTAAATTATATATTCACCGATGCTGCTGTTCATTTGCGTCTCATGTCAGGCTGGGCATCGTCCTCGTGGCTTAGTGGTAGAACACTGGAGCGCTATTCCAGGGGCCCGGGTTCGATTTCCGGCTTAGACATTTTTCACTCTTTTGGTTTATGCTTAGTTAGCAAAGTGATAATTCACGTCTTTAATATTCTAAATAGTAAATTTAGGTTATTTTAATAACGAAATGTATGCTATTAAATAAAAAAATTCAATTTTAAATTTCTGGAGTGAATACGGAATATGTGAATTATAAAAAATCCACTGAATCGGGAATACTGATGGTATCATAAATGATACCATGGGCTTTTAAGTGTTAGCATCCACGGCGAAATCAGAAGAAAATTACACCCCCGATCCTAAAATAATTTTCTCATAGTTCACATTTTACACCGTGGTCTTGGTTTACCAATTTTATTAATTGAACTAGTTGAACATTTCAAAATATATATCGCAGCCAATTTTCTAACCACAAATATATATGTAAGAAAATGTTATGGTACCTAATAAAAAAGAAAAATCGCCGTAGGACTTTAGAAATTATTCATATAAATTTTTCCTATTTCTGTTTTTCGTTCAGTTGGTTGTTTATACATGTGATCTAGGACTCATCATTTCGTACACTAACTCAGTGTTGCTAATCACGGGAAATTCTGCTTAGAGACCGCCAGTATTTGCATATAGAATCATTCGTCTTATTTAATATGTAAATAAAACAAGTGGTTAAGTGTGATCGGAGATCGTACAGAAGGTTTCGTTTAATATCTCTTTGAAAACACTTTATTCTTAAATTAATAAATCTAAATTTTTAATTTATAATTATTAAATCCTTACAAAAATGGCAGCACCATTACATTTCGATTTAAAATAATAAGAAACATATTTTTTAAATCAAATTAAAAATATTCAACAATTTTTTGTAAATAAAATTTTTAAAAATCCGAATATTTTTAAATTCAGCAATTTAAAAAATTTAGCGCAGGTATATATAAAATATAAAAATTTTAAAAGCAAATATTTGTTTAAAACATATTTAAAATGCTCAAATAATTCAGAAAAATCCACATTAATACATTTACTTTCCAAACACTCACTAGATGGCGCCAAAGAAAGATGTTAACACATATTAAAATTCGAAAGAACAAACCTTTCAATTACTGAATAAGGCTTAATTGTGTGGCTTATAATGACAACTTAAAAAAAAAAATTATCATAGAATACTATTATTTCAAAAAATTGCCTGTAGATGGCAGCAAACAAATTTTTTTTAATTTCAAATGGCAATATTTTACTAATCATTAAAAAAGATGAATTTTTCGATATTAAATATGGATTTGATTATAGCATCTGAAATTTTAAATATTGATTGTTATTAAATGTGCATTTTTTAAATATAATAATTCTCTGTATTTTTAAAAATTGAATTTGCAGATTTTCTTTGTCTAAAAAAAAAAAAAAAAAGCTATCTTAAAAATTACCGCTGCGCCATTTTAATGGAAAAAAAATGGATTTTCCATTAATTAAACCCATCTGAAAATGAAGTGTAATAGCAATAAAAACCAAAATCTTATAGTTCAGACTGACAGATATGGGCCCACAACCTTCCGCATGGAAGACAAATGCTTTACCCCTGCGCTAAGGACACTATCTGAAGTATACTGATATTAAGATTATGTTTTGAAATCGAAAAAAAACGAATTCATTTACTTAAAATAATATAAGACTTTTTCAAAATGTTATGATTTTGGGTATTATAAATTCAGCTCTATGAAAAAAAAAAAAAAAATCAAGTCTCTAACTTAAATAGTTTCCAAGTACGAGTGCTGTGACGGACAGAGAACTAAACGAGACTATAAGGGTTTCGTCAGATCGTCAGACCGAAAAAGCTCGCCCATTACCAAACGATGAATATTTCCCAATTTCCTTACTGATATTAAATTGATAACGAGTAAAAATACCATACAGGTACTCCCTCGGTTGTTAAATAAGTCAGGACGTTATAAATAACTTACTGAAAACGTGCTTTAAAAAGATTTAAATATAGCCGTAAAATATTACTGTTGTGACTTGTGAATATGATATTTTTCTATTTATATTCTTTTGTTTACCTAGCACATAGGGACATAGGTTTTAATACAACTCCAGTTTCATACTGCGACAGTGCATTGATCGCACGTATCCAGAGGAAAAGGTTATTCTGAATGTACTTCCGATTACTAAAATGTTTCTCAAGACTTCAATAAACATGTTAATAGAAAGAAAAGGAACTGAAAAAGGGCATATTAAATGCGGTTTACATGTAGTGCAACATGCAAAATTAACTAGCAGCAAAGAAAATACTAAACGGCAAAGTATTCGGTTAAGTAGTTGAGGAAGTATTCAGATTTAAAGTATATACTCCTAAATTTTAAAATAATTTATAATTGTTGCGAAACAGATTGAAATGTGGAAAGTTTTTTAAGTATTACTCGAAAATAAGTTTGTGGAATGAGCTATAATTCTTTATCCATACATTTAAAAATTAATTTTTGTTTTAAAAACTTTGTAGGTTAGAAATAATATTTTTCTCAGAAATTAACTTTGAAAAAATATATTTTGAAATTAAGTTGCGAAATAAAGTATATGAATTGCATCCTATATATTTTTTAACAGAACTCAATTTTTAGTATCTGTAGATATGCGAATCCAAAATCATAGATCATTCCGTGGTTTTGAGTTATGCTTACAAAATATTCGTAATGCAATTTGTTCTGTAGCTATTAAAAAAGAATAAACTTCAGTTGTACTTCAGTATTATATGGAACACTGAAAAATGAAATCAATAAATATTGAATAAAAATAAAAATATTTTTCAACTCTTACCGAAATTTATGTCGCGTTTGAAATTTATCCGTGGAGCTTTGTCATTTTTTTATATTTTTATAAAATCTTTTAATATCTATTTTTTTTATTTTCAGGAAAATCGTATTGAAAAGTTGATTATTAATATTTATATTAAAATCTATTATCAAAATTACAAAAAGAAAACAAAAGTGCAAATTTTAAGTTTGATTCCGTTTTAATATCCGGATTTTTAAAATTGAAAATTAAGTAACTTTAATATTTTCGCTTAGTGTCTTGTGCTTTCCTTTCAGCTGGTATTCGCAGAGTCCAATTTCAAAATTATGCACTCTTAACTTGGAAACTCCGGTATTTTCAACAAAATTGTCGCGCATATACAAAATATTTAAACTATCAATAAATAATGCTGACAATTTTTCAATTCTCAGTACAGTCATTCAGGGTAACTTTGATCCGTATTTTCTCTATTTTCATATGCTACACTCTTATTTTAGGACTATTGTGCAACTAGGGGCATAAAAGAGAAGAAATAATCCTAAATTATTGTATGTCTATAAAAAATTAAGGAAAAATAACGATAAAAGCTAAAAAAAAATGAATTTTTATCCTGGTTCAAAGTTACCCAGCCATTTAGAGTAACTTTGCACCATTTGATGAATATTATTTAAAATAATTCATTATAAAAAAAAAAAAGTATTATAGTTAGGACAACTTTGAACCCCAAAATATGTTTTCAGATATGTAAAGACTCCGAATTTACATTTCCCAACATCACAAGACTTGTATAATTTATAATATTACAACAAATATCAGGCTTAAGAAAAGTGGAAGAAGAGAACCATGAACATTTAGAAATAAAAAAAACTGTTTATTGTTCATATAAAAAATCAAAAATTGCAGTGGAAAACAATTTTCAATGTTTTATCTCAATAATATATCTATAACTACAGTAAAGCATACTAGTACTAGTATTATTTAAACAAGAATAAAAAATGCCGAATGTATGAAATGTCAAATTTGAGTAGCTCCACCCCGAAAAACGCCTTTAAATGAATTGTATGTATTTTACACATATTTGTGAAAATATTTACATGTTATATCCAATATTCATTTTCGGCATTTAAATAAAATATACGTGCAAATATGGGAAATTTTTGACAGTAGCACCTATAATTAGTAATATAAACATCAGTATAACTTTGAGCCGGCTCAAAGTTACCCTGAAAATGTGGTAAAATGTTAGTGCCTTCTTATTTTATATTTTATTAACTATTAATAAATAAACAATCACATAATATTATCACATTTACAACATTTAGACAATAATATGTCTGATAAATGAGTATGTTGTTACTTACTATGAAATTTTAATTGGATTACAACAACTTCAAAACAGCATTCAAAATTACCTTGAAAACAGTACTTCACAAAAATAGTTAGAACATGCATTTAATTGCGTATAATGTTGCTAATTTATTTTCTAAAATAAAGAGTAGAAATCCCAGTTTAGAACTTTGCCATCAGAACACAGTTCTGGAGCTTATTTAGTCTTTTAGAGTGAAAAATATTGAAAATTAGGAGGTGGTGCAAAGTTTCACACCATGATTCAAAATTACCCTGAATGACTGTAATGAAAAAGTAATTATGAGTATAAATAAAAGGGCCATTCCGTAAAATGTATCGAAATTATCTTATTCTTAAAATAGTTATTGTTTTAAATATATATGTGAATATTTGTAAATAAAAGGTCACTATTTTATGAATTATGAAAAGCTTATTCATTCGTTCACTTTTAACTGACAAAGAAAAGTAATAAAAACATCGCAACCCAAACCAAAAAATGTTATAACCCAATGCAAAAATTGCTAGTCATAATTATTAAATTTGATAAGCTTGCTAACCAAATCAACATTAACGAAGATTAATTTCTTCTTTACAGTTAAACTTTTTTGCCTTTTTTCCTTGTTTTGTATTACCTTTATTTTGTTTTTGTTTTTAAATATCACGCTTTAAACTTAGATTACCCTTCTAATGTTATTCTTTTTAAAACTTTTCTAATCTACTATATTCTTAAAGTTACCAGACTGGGCGGTCGCCGTCCTCATTTTCTCTTAAATTACCCATTGCATAAGGTTTTTAATTGTACAGTTAGTTTGAACTCTCCTCATTTATAGTTCCTATTATCGTTTTTTTTGTTGTTGTTGTTGTTGTTGTTTTTTTTAAATCTCTCATGTTTTTAATTATAATTTTCATCTTGTAAATATTTTAAATTTTTCCTCTTTATGCACTATTGTTAAGCAGTTAAATATTGTATTAAACTACAATGTATGGTCTCTGAAAAGAGTCTTTTTTTCATGCTGGGGCATCCTATGATAGCTTTTTCGCCTGTTCACGGAATGTTCAGATATGTTAGGAACTAATGGACATTTTTTTTCTATCTCTTATATTGTTAAACTAACATTTTTATTGTAAGTTTTACTTACTCTTAAACTTTAATTTTTTTGTGGCCACCAGCCGCGTCTAACCATACTTCTATGGCTCCTATTGCATTTAAAAACACACTACCTCTACACCGGATGTAAAGCTGCAAGGCACTAGGGAATCCAGAAAAGGATTACATTGTTTCATCGTTCCATTGGTCATTAAATGAAGCAATTTTTTTCATATAAATTTCCTTGTATAAATTGAGATTCTCTGAATTCCGGAATTTCTAGAACGTATTCTACCCTAGGAATTAAAGAGTTAATAAGGAAAATATTACTTTTAAAAAATCTAATATTTATATCCAATGCATTTATATCCGTGCATGTTTCAACAATTGCACAAATCTTATTAAATAGATCCAAAATTTTATAGCAGAATTTAATCACACACACACACACACACATATAGTGAAATGTTTTAATCTTACTTTCCGAATACAAAATTACAAATTTTAAATAAAAAACTTCGCAAAATTCAATGCAATTTTATATGCTAGATTTTCTATTAAAGCAGCATCAACGTAGCATTTAACTAAAAATTACTTTTAGGGAATGCTAAAAGCCTTGTGAAAGAAATGTAATGAATGGCAGAGCGTCTCAATTTTGTTATCGAAGCTCCGCCCTAATTCCTGCCTTTTACTTAGTTTCGTATAATTCCGGGAGTTTTTGTAAACATTTATATGAATGACAAAGAATTTTCGCCCTTTACATTAAATTATGATTTAAACTTTTTTATATTACTTAAAAAATTAAAATATATCATTCACAATTTTATTGCATTATTTTTTTATTTGCGTTATAATTTTATTTAATTAGCAATTATAATTAATTAATTTCTCTAAATCATATTCTAGAATTTTGTAATGAAATAAATTTTCAAAAAAGTTTTAATTAAGTTTAAAGAAAAAACGTTGTCAATTAATCTTTTTCTATTGATATTTAGAGAAATGTATTGTTATTAAACAGTGAAAATAAATAAATAAATAAATAAATAAAAAGTGACATTTATTTAATGTCGCATCTCGGTTATACCCTTTATTTATACAGTTAGCACCTTAACTGTAATTTTACTTTCGTACTGAATAAAAGATAACATATTTTTATTATAACTCTTACGATGCGTAGAGTGTTTTTCTTATAAAATTAAACCAGGAATATTTCTCACTACCCTTCTCTTTTCTGAAATATGCATTTTTCTCTGTAATATGCTGTCTTTGGAAGGCATTCTAAAGAGTCCTAACCCGTATTTACGGCAAGGTCAAAGAAAGTTACAAATATTTACCAGAAAATGAAGGAAGATCAGTGAAAAATACGTCTACTATCGTCAAATATTTTCTTCGTACACTGTTATGTTTTTTTTTTTTTTTTTTTTTTGTCATTTTTAATTTTTTAATAGTTAATGTTTCCTGTTGAATTTTTCAAACTGTACTAGCAGATTATCTAACCCAAAATATATATATAACAAAATGTCATCGTACCTAAGAAAAAAGAAAAATCACTATACGACTTTAGAAATTAATTGTATAAAATTCTCCTATACCTTTCCCCCCTTCAGGTGCTTAGGGGCTTATCATTCTTCGACCCCCCCCCCCCTCCTCCCGATAATGTCATTATCAACGTCTAATATATATATATATATATATATATATATATATATTACATCCTCTTTCTTCTTATAGTGCAGTGATATACACTTTTTTGCCGTGATATACACATATGATTATACATTTATTAGTCGCGTAGTTTAAAGATTCAAGAAATCAATAAAATATCAATACGTCAAATATTTTATGTCAAATAACATCTAAAGGAGTTAGTTACTTTTTAAAGGTTACTTTTAAAAGTTACTTTTAAAAGTTACTTAGTTACTTTTTACTTTTTAAAGTTACTTTTTAATTACTTATTGTTACATAATGCATTGAGCAGTAATATTGTCTTCTTGACATTACCCCCTGCTGGGAAGGATAATTGCAGAACTTATCACCAAAACAGTGGTTAACATTATTTCTCTTTCTTTACTGGTAAAAGCAAGTATAATTTCCAACATATTATGGTCCTGGTTTCTCTAACAGTGAATTATATGCGCACATGGCATAAGAACAGGAAAGCCAAACGTTGGGGGTTTTGGAATGAAATTATTTTATAAACATTTAATGGCTTTAATAATAGCTTTGTATTTTCATAAAGACATACAAAGATAATAATAAATGAAAGGTAAAAGACTATTTGTATGTAAAGAAGACGTTAATAATAATAAAAAAAGCTTGATTGATAAAACATGAAAGCGATATCAAAAGCAACCCCTCTGGAGATATATTACGATCAGTGTTGGGTAAGCTCACAAAATAAACGAACTAATTCAAACTCAAGTTCAATTTCTCAAAAATGAGTCAAGTTCACGTTCAAATTCAAAATTTTTGAAACGAACTCGGTCAACTCAAACTCATCTATGAAAATGAACGAAGTTCACTAAAAACTCGTTTTTTTTTTTTTTTAATATATTAGAATAGGGAAGGATTCTGCGGGCCGGGCTTGGGCCTATTTTCATTTGCGGCACTCGGGCCGGCCCGGGCCCGGGCCATACTTTTTTCTAAAGGCTCGGCTTGGGACGGGCCGGGTTCGAGCCTTACTTTTTTCCGGAAGAATTGGGCCGGGCCGGGCCTAACTTATTTTTTCTGTACAGAGCCGGGACTGGCGTCTTTTCTAGTCTTCACGGCCCAAAATTTTCAGCCCTAGTTTTGAGCCAGCCCGTATGAAAATCATTATCTCGGCGTGACCTGTCCGTTCAAAGGTGAGTAAAATTAAGCCTGGCCCAAAGATTTCTGCAAAATATGCATACATTTTTGAATTGCCATTATTCTACAATTAAACATTAACATTTATTCTTTTTAAAGAATAGTAAATTTCTACGCTAATTTTAAATTATAGTAAAACGTGTGAAAATGAACCTGCCTATGACGGAATTCTGTTTTAAACTGAAAAACCTGTTGATCCCTGCAAAATTAATATACTAATACGTAAGAAAAGAATATATAATACATTTACATTTGCTAAGAAGGGAACCTGTCTGTAACGCATTTTTTTTCTTTTCTATGTAATTGAGTCTTAGAAGATTTTTCTGTACAGCATTTTTCAGATTTTTAACAATTCAATGCATGGAATATGGATTAAAAATGTTAATGATATCTCAAATATTTGCATAGAAGAAATAGCGATTCATTAAAAAATAAATTTCACAGCCTGCGGCACTTTTATAAAAATGAAGTTTAGAAACATGAAAAAAAAGTTAAGATAAATATTTTTGGTCAGAACTCCTCGTAAGAGTCAAATTTTTAAACAAATCGACGTAAAAATCAATGTTTTGTAGCAATTCACTCGGGCCGGGCAGAGATTTTAACTTTTCCGGGCCGGGCCCGGGCCGAACTTTTAACCTTTCTTCCGGACCGGTCCGGGCCAATATATTTTTTCTACGGGCCAGGCCCGGGCTTGGAAATTTCGGCCCATGCAGACCTCTATATTAGAACTTATTTTTGTGAACTAATCTTTTGGTTATTCAACGTAAGGATGTTCATGGGTCCTGTCCAATTTGGTTGTCTGTCCGAACTTGGTTTAGGGATTATTTTTTTCTAGAGGTTCGGACCCAGATGAGCCGGCACTAGATTTGTTTTTCGATCTACGTCGGGGCTGGACTGCATTCTTCTCGAGGTCTGAACAGGCAGAAATTTTCAGTCCCAGCTCACATGAAAAGCATTGGACCGGCACAGCTCTGGCCCGTCCAGTAAAAATATTATTAAAATTTGGCCCGGCCCAATTTTTTTGGTTAAAAAAATGCACGTATTTTTAAATCGTCATTATTCCACATTTAAAATTGATATATTTATTATTTTTTTAAGATGAGTGGATGTATTTCTAGGCAATAAAATTAAAATACGGTAAAATCTGAGACAAAAGAACCTGCCTATGAAGGAAACCCGTGTTTAACAAAACAAAATGGTGATCTATGTAAAATGAGGATAAAAATACTTGTGAAAAGAATGTAATCTACTTACAACAGACGACGAACTTGCTCATAGGGGAATCAGCCCATGACGGATTTTTCTTCGTTCCTATGCAATTCCGTCATAGAAGATTTTATTGTATAGAATTTTAAAAAATTTAAATCTCCAAGCCAAAGAATGTGGATTAACGATATTAATGGTAATTGTGATATTTACATATAATCAGATGCATTTAAAAAATAAATACCACATCTCAGAACGCTTTTTTAAAAAATGAAGAATATAAACATGATTTAAAAAGGTAAAATAAGTATTTTTATTTAGCCCTTCTCGTACAAGACACTTTTGACCCTACAGGCGTAAAAATCCATGTTCAGCTTGGTCGGACCTAGCGGAGTCAATGTTTTGTGCAGACGTAGCCGAAGTTTTAATTTTTATACCGGATTTGGTCAATAACTTTTTCCAACGGGCGGAGTTGTGCTCGGAGCAGTTCTGTCCAAACTTGGAACTTTTTTACCGGGCCAAAAGCAAAATTGCCTGCTGATTGTTTTGGTTGTGCTCGGCATGAAAATTTCGTCCCGTGCATACCTCTAATTCAATGTATTTTTTTTCCTGCATCGCATTCGCATGATAACTTGGCATGTTTTTTCTTTAAAAATTAAAATTTTATGAAATAATTGTATATAAAACGAAAGAAAAATAAAGTTTAAATCTAACGAACATGAAAGATATATTTTCAATCGCTCAATGGTAATAAAAATTTATTTTTATTATTTTGTTTTTTATACTTTTTCATTTATACAAAAAGGTGATTGGGAATTAGTATTATAGTGTTTTTGCCTTTTGGTGTTGCAGTGAACAGACTCGTTTTTAGCGTATTGTGCCTTCTGCCATTGTGTGCGGCACTCAGTTAGAAACTCTACCGCTTTCAAAACTATTTCTTTTGTACGGATTTATAAAATAACTTCAATGTGGCTTACTAATTCACTTTATCTATGTTTAAAAACGTTGTAAAACTGTAAGACTGTTTTTCCAGAAACTCTGTTTTACAAATCGATACCAGGTAGAACTCGAGATTGGATCGATCATTTTGGTTGGAATTTTCATTTCTTTCTAGTATATACTATTTTATAGTCCCACACGAACGCGTTTTTCAATATTCGAATTGTAAATATTTTTTGCCAAATTTACATGAGAAAATTTTTGCCTAAAATCGGCAACTTAAAATTTGAATGGCCGCCATTTTCTTCAGGATCAAAAATATTGATAAACCCATCCCTGGGCTACAAAACATCGTAATTTTTAAGGTTTTCATTCTTTGTTGTTGTTGTTGTTGCAGATAAGCAAAAGCAAATTCCGAGATTCATCTGGTACCGGGGAACGACACAGATAACCGGTACCAAAGACCGCCAGAGGACCATTTTTCAACCAAATTACAAATAAAACATTGTTTTTAAAACTTCAATATATACTCTTTAATTTGCAGGGGGAAAAAATCCATAATTGCGTTAAAAAAAGTGGAAAATTTTAGGTAATTTTCTAAAAATTGTTATAACATGCCTTAAGAAGTCCAACTCCTCTATTAACAAGGGAAATGCGATAACATATTTTCCCTTGGGATAATGCACACGGGGAAATTTAATCACTATTATCAAAGCAAATAGTAACTGATAGTATAAGCTATAAAGGAGAGCCTAAAAATAGAATAAGAAAAATTCTGTAAATATTTTAATATGAAGATTCTTTGTAATATAATAATAATAATAATAATAATAATAATAATACATTAAAAAAGTGATAAAAACATATCTAAAACCTGAAACTTTGATACGTATGTAATGTATATATCCTATACAAAATGCATATTTTTTTTTTTTTTTTTTTTTTTTTTTAAATTATGGTCTTTTATTCTCAAATAGTAGTGTATAAAGATCAATCAAAGAAAACAAAATTAGAAATTCATCTAATAATACTTTATGTTTTATCAATGTATGCATTCACGCCAAATAAAATATACAACTGTACTATAGAGTATATTTTAAGTATGTATTTCTCTGAGACACTTCATGTTATTTCAATTTCAATTTACTGTTTTCAGATTTTGATAATTTATATTAGCTAAAATTTATCTAATAATAAATTTAATTTTAGAAATCGTAGCTGTTTTTATTTCAATGAATGATGTATTCCAATAAAATAAACTATTACTTTTTATGAGTTTCTTTAGAGTATTTTTATTTTAATGAATGATTTGTTCTAATGTCAAAAACAATTTTTACGAGATTTTTTTTTATGTTTTGTGTGTAATATTTTAAAATTTCATATTTCTTTCCTCTCAGATTATCAAAAATATTAATTTTTTAAATGAATGTCAGTAAAATATATTAAAAATAACTTGTAATCTTTTAGCCTTTTCAATGCATATATATGAAGACACTGACATTCTTCACGCAGCACCTCACGCATATGAATTTTAACTACCAACTTACACTTCCATAAAAAAAAAAAAAAAAAAAAAAAAAAAAAAAAATGCCAAAAAAAAAAAAAACCATATTTCTTATATAATTTTTTTAAAGAAATTTCTGATAGATTTAGGATTTTTATACGTTCAATTACGACATGTTGGCACAATACAAATATTCAGATGTTTGAAATATATATTTGACTTTCACAGAAATTAACAAAGAAATCCGGAAAACTCTTTGTTAATGAATAGTTCAAGAGTATTCGAGAAAGGCTATTATTAGAAATCACTAAATAGCAATCACTTCCTGAGATACACGCGGCATGGGGTCAACGTCAAATGGGCTGACTCAAAAAGCATCCTTGAAAAAGAGAAAAAAAGAAAACAAACAATCGCTCGGAGTCAAATACGTTTTATCATCAGAATGTGGGAAAAAATATCACACTTCTAATAGGATTTTGTTTGAAGCATGACTTGTGAAAAGAAAACCTTGAAAAAATTTTCACATCATACCTTAAATTTTATAAAAGAAAAATTGATATATAAAAAACGATTTTTTCAGGCGTTTAGATCTATCTGTTATTATTTTTTTCCTCTGTAATTTTTATGAAGTCTGTTCTGGTTCGGACACTAAAATTTGATAGTTTGTGACACATTTATGAAATATATATATATATTTTATTCTTAAATGGGATTCTTATTCAAATAAAAGGAAATTGAATAATGTTTCTTTTTTCCCCTATAAATGAAAAAGATATTTAGAAAAATGGAGTCAAAATGGACGTTTGGAATCAATCTTAGAGACTCAACAATCACAGAAAGTTCGTCATCATGGTGCATTTAAAAATATCTCATGATGCAACATATTTATTGGGAAATGAAAAATGCTATAATAAATATAGCTTTTCCCTTTTATTTATTTTTCACCGTTGCGCATGTATTATCTTCCTTTTTTATGGTTTCAACTTTTGATCAGAAGAAAAATTAATTTGATATCGAATTAAAACTCAAACGTTAAGGTACATAAAACAATTGTTTGTGTTATTTTCGCACAATTTATCTTGATCTTGATACGAAAACTTACATAAAATTTTTACATAAACCTTCTATGAAAAATTAACAATATTACTTTTAAAAGTATATTGTTGTGTCTTTGTAGATATGGATTATCTGTAAGCAAAATTTGGAGAGTGATTGAATTAATCCCTAGAAAAATTATTTGGATAGATTTATTTGTTATAAAAGGTTTATTTATAGATTTTTTTGTTATAAATTTATTTTTTATAAATTATAGATTTATTTGATATAAAAGGGAGCTCTGCTCCCTACCAGATACGCGCGCCAAAACACGCTCAGCCCCCAACAGGGCTCTAAAGTCTAAACCTAAACCCACGCTTTTAAAAATATTACCTGATCACAGAAGATTGAATGATAATATCATGGCCTACGGCGATCTTCTGTAACCGGGCTGGCATGCATTTCCTCCATTGATTTGGAGATTCTTCTGTTCCCGAGGGCGCATCCACCGCTGTAACGGTAGCTGACGTCCATTTTAGTAATTAAGTAAAATCAAATGCACATTTGAAATAAAAAATTTAAACACCGCTTTGAAAATAATTTCAGTGAATAATTTCATAATTTTAAAAGAAATATTAGTAATTTTATAAAACATTATGCGAAGTTTTTGTAAAACTTACTAAAATAATGTCAAAAACTGTTGTAAGTTTTCGTAAAAACTCAAACAAATTTTACTTCACCCTTTCTTATCATATAAATAAAAACATACATTTATTTTACTTAGATAGGTGTCACAAATAAAAATCAAAATATAAGGCTATTTTTAAAGAGGGGGGTTAATATTTGTTTCAGAGATAGTAGATTAGTGTTTGTTTCGAGTTTATACCGCAAGTCGATCATCCGGGAATCTATTTGAGATATATTCTAGGAGCGATACTGTGTGTAATGGTTCTTTATCCTTTGATATTCCAATTTTATGGTTGGAATTCCTTAATAAATACTTAAAAAGGGAGTCTGATAGAGGGAGCCGCGGTAGCGCAGGCTATTTGAGATCATAGAGGGCGCAATGTTTGCATTTTTATGTTTTTTGGTTTTTAGATTATTTTTTGGTATCCAGTGTCATTCATTTCTATTGATTATGCGTGTGTTATGATTACGGTTTTTACTATTAAACCGAAACATGTCAACATATTTTGATTTTTATTTGTGACACCTATTTAAGTAAAATAAATGTATGTTTTTATTTATATTACTAAAAAGTATTTGGGGCATTCTCACAATCTTTTGACTTTTATGTTCCTAAATAATAATTTTTATTTTAATGCATTATTTTTTGTGTTTTTTTATTTCATATACTGGAAAACATCCCATTACATGATTGCATAACAATATTAACGAGATAAATAAGTTTTGGGCGATGTTGGGGGTCCAAATACCAGGAAAACTCCTATATCGTCCCGTGTCCCTGATGCTGATTTTTAAGTTTGGAGCTGTCTGGATACAATTATTTCAATAAAAGTAATTGGATGTACTTTTCTTTCTGAAACAGGGATAATTGTTTTATATAAATATGTAACAAAACATTAACCTGCACACATTTTTACGGTTGATATTATTTTTTGAACTCTGTCCCTGGATTTTTCATCCTTACCATCCCTCTTGCAAAACTTATACAGAAAATCCTTCAGATGCAGCCACAGAATTTTTTTCAAGTTTTTTCTCATGCAGAAGTATGCTACAAAAAGAATGTCTAAAATTCTTTGACAGGAAATTTACTGCAGAATTTAAATCAGCATTTAAATATCAATTTCAAGAGCGTGGCTTTATTGGTAGTCTTACCATCCCCAAAGTTTATGTTTATTCCTGCACTTTTCGAGGTAAATTAAAAAAAATAATATTAATTTAATCCAGTGTTAACAACTGTTTCTAACAATCAATGAACATTTTGGCTACCACTTAGTCTTAATATGATCTGCCTAAAATAGGTGGTAATTTTCCTTGCCGTTCCATCCTTACCGTCCCTTTTTTTCCCATTTCGTCCCTTTTTTCCTATGCCGCCCCCCTTTTTTCCTATGCCGTCCCCCTTTTTTACCTTACAGTCCCTTCTTTAACACCCCATTAAGACAATGTTATACAAAAATTCTATATTAAAAGTACTACATTTTTATTATTTCTTATTTGAATGTCCTGTGGGTACTATGCAAATTCATTATAAGTAAAAATTAAGAAGAAAATAAAAAATTATAGTGGTAAAATGGCAAGGAAAATTAAACTCGCAAGTTTAACTTAAACCTCAGTTAAATAAAAAAATTTTCGGTGCTGACCATTTTTTCTTTATTTTGAATCATTAAGGAGTTCGTCTATCAGATTAAAATGTTATTTTAGCAAGTTTAATTTCCACAGATTTTTATTCCCGAAAGATTGTGAGAATGCCCCATTTCAGTTATATATATATATATATACAGTAAACTCTCTGTAAGACGGAAATCTGTCTAACTCGGAAAGATTTTCAAATCCCTACGAATCCATAGACATAGAGTAAAATTTGTCTAAGGCGGAATATTGGATACTACAGAAAATGTTCTCGGTCCCGATCGATTCCGCGTTAGACAGAGTTTGCTGTATATTATATATATATATATATATATATATATACAGTTAATGTAGAGCCATTTAATGTTTTTTGATGTTTAAAGTTTAAATAAGCGAAGAAAAGTTATATTTTATTGAGCTATTTTTTCCCAAATGAATATTTTTTGCAGAAATCAGAGATAATATTTAAAAGGAACTTTTTTTTAGCTATATTAATCGCTTACTAAAGTCTCAAATATCCAAACAAAACGTACGTGATACTAAAATGTAATGCAATTAATACATAGACTAATTTTTTAATAAGTTTTTTTTTTTTTAATTTATCTTTAAATCTCTCAATCTATATTACTTTTTTTATCATTGTGCGTTAAAGGAACAACAATGATTACCATGACTATTTTCCATGCGAAGTATAATATAGTTAGCAAAATTCGTAAACATTTTATAAAATACATAAATTTTTACGAATGTTAGTATGCAGACAACATTGGTTTCAGACTGAGTTTTATACAAAACTTCGCGTAATTATTAGGAAGTATGTTCTTTCTTTTACATTAATCCTAGGACCTTATAGGGGTATGCTCCAACTTAGGTATTCTTTACGTCCCTGCATTTCTTATGGTGCTGCAGTTTTTGAAACGCACTTTTTCAATTAATAAGTAATATTTTGTTTAATATAAGTATACTAGGGGGCTCCGCCCCCTGCGAGCTACGCCCGCCAACCTCCGTTCAGGCTTCGCTGCCTCTAAAAACATAGTAATATCAACGTGCGAAGTTAAAAATAATTATAACGAGGTTACGGAAAATTGAACGATATTATCACTATAACGGTGGGTAACTTCTGTTATCGAGTTACCATGCTTTTACGTTCAAATGGGATATTTTTAGGTTTCTTATGGCCTCATCCATCACGTTATCCATGTTGTTACAAATTATAACTGACGGCTGTTTTCGGGATCGATAAGTAACATAAATTACACATTTCAAAATAAGCTTGTATGAAATGGTTAGGTTAAATATGTCGCTATATTTCTGACTTTTATAACGGCGCTATAGGAAAATAGTCTTCCTTTAGGTTCAAGGTTAAAAATCCCAGTCTGTTTAGGAATAGCTTTCAGAGCCACAGTATTGAAAAGCATTGTGTTTTGAAATTTATGCTTATATTTTATGTTGTGATTCAATTTCTGATTTTTCAGTAACAGGCATAGCTTATTCATGAAATCTTTTCTCTATTTTGAATTTGATACACTATCATGCGTAGTTTCATATTATTTTTAGAACGTATATTGTTTATATTAATTACTAAGAATATCAACTTTTCTAATATGTATTTATCGTGTAGTAATTCGTACAAAATACATCGAAAATATTTTGCGTATAGATTTACCTATATTTATTCTGTATCAAGTGACGTATATGTAATATATAAACAAATTTGCTAGCCGCACTACTTTTATACCATATGTGACGTCACATTAAAAGTCTCCGGAATGAAAATCGTTTGAAATGTATTGTTTTAATATATGACGTAAATTTCCCTATTAAATGTATTTCTCTTGTAATAATTTATTTATTTAAAAAAAATTTTCGGTTTTAAAAATTACGGGTATATATTTATTTAATGTAAAAGTGGTTCGAAATATTATTATTTATGCTTTATAAATATGACGTAATATTCACCTTGAAAAGATTTTCGCGCGTAATACTTTAATTATTCTAAGCACTTTAAGTATGACCATATTTAATAATTGGGCATTTTTTATGGGATGTAATTATCACCTTTAAATGCATTTCGCGTGTAATAATTTTATTATTTGAAAGATTTTGGAATTTTTTCAATATTTACTTTTAAATATTTTGACGCAAGTTTTACTATTTTATGCTTTTATCACGCGATCTCTTAATTCTTACTTTAAAATTTTCTTTCTGGTTTTAATAATTTCACTTTTCAATTTTAATTGATTCTGGGGACAAAAAGCAAATATAATCATTACTTTCTTTTTTCCCTTTTCCACCACAAAAATGAATTTTTACGTCTATGGAATTAATGTTAAAGTGGAAAATAACAAATAACAGACGATTTTTAGTTTATAAAATAAATTGATTCCTGAGGATCGAAATGTGTAAAAAAGTTTGTTTTTTTTAAATTTTCCTGAGAAACATGATTTAATCACAATATGTCTTCAGTTTCGATTGAAATAAAAACATCATTTCATTTTCAATTTGAAAATGAGGAAAAAAAAGAAATCTAATAATTCCTATCTTTTCCATTTTCTCAATTTTTTTCAACAAAAATCGAGTAATTTAGTTGCCATCATTACAGTAATTGAAATGAGAAATAAAATTAATATCTCGAAAACTAATTAAATTTTAAAATTCTAATACAACTTTTTACACTCGTGGATGAATTCGGATAATTAGTGTTAATTTCACAGACAAGCGTTCCACATTTTACGAGAAATAGCTGTGAAACATTATCAGTAGTTTCATAAATTCGTTTCATTAGGATTTTATGCATATAGGATAGATTTACATACATATATATGTATGCGTGTGTGTGTGTATTTGTCAGAACTACATTTGTTTTAAAAGATTTAAAAATTAAAAATTTATGTAAACTGCATTCATTTAAAATCGTGGATGCATGGAAACGGAGAGTTGAATACTCTGTTATGTATAAATAGGTTGTCGATTAAAAAGCAATGTTGTTAACATTAATGTACACAAAGAGTTTATTTGTCCTAAAATTTAATAAATTACAATACATAATTTTTCACTTGTTGAACAAATATGATTTTCTGTATATATACAAGAGCGGATCCAGTCCTCCATTTAGAGAAGGATCATGGCTCTTTTGTGTGTGTGTGTGTGTGTGGGTGGGTGGGGAATGACATCTCATCTCTTAAAAAGCAGTTTTTACATTAAAAGCTCTTCGCATAACTAAAATGGATACTTTTCTTAAGTCATTTTCATTCGTGAATACAGAAAAGACTGCAATAATATTCGTAAAAATATACAAATTACACATATTATTCAGACACCAAAGAATTTAATTTCCCATTGTGTTATAAAGGCAAAGAATCGTTCAGAAAATGAACAATTTAAGCCAAGTTTTAGGACTTAAGGCTGTTCTCAAATCCAAAAGGGCAACTTTCTGACATAAGTTTTAATTTATTTTTGCTCGAAAATGCATGAAACTAGCTGGTGTTGTTGTTCAGAAACTGTAATTGAGCTGTTTTTTTTTTTTCATTTTTTTTTTTTGCAAACGCAATACATCTTTCAGAAAATAGTGTCAAAGTGGGCGTTTTGAACCGAATTTCCGCGCGAAGGAAGGAAGAGCACTCAGGAGCGGGCGAAAAACGTATTTGTCACGTGATCAAAATGGCTTATAACTCAATAGGTAATTGATTGATCAAAAAAATGGAAAAAACGTTCAATTCCAAATCGCTTCCACAGCCCGGCTTTCCAATTTTATACCTTTCTGTTAAAAAATGAATTTGTAAATGTGTCAAAACGTTTTGCGGTTGTTGAGCAGCGCAGCTAAGAACAGTCTTAACAGTTACAGAAATGCCATCATAAGACTAAGAGAGCATTGGCTGTCGCATTCTGAAATTCAGTTTAAAACCCCATATTTTACGAAGATTTCTCAAAAGATTCTTTACCATTATCGAAACATGGAAAACGCTATTTCAATCGCATAACTTCTGAATAAGTGTATTTGTAAATGGCTTGCTTGCATCTAAGATTAAAAATGACTTCATTACATGTGTTAAAATTTATCTACTTTGGATTTGAGTACAGCTTTAATATTTAGAAAGATTCACAACCTAAAGCAAGAGGAAATTTTTAAAGAATTTAATATACATTTCATTTTTTAAATGTTCCTTAGAAATTTTCTTTGTTCAGAACAGGGAGGGGGGGGAAAGCTGATGACTCTCGTGACCTCTCACTTTATCAGATTAAACTAAGAAAATTAATGGTTGTTTTGTTCGAATTTTATATTTGTGTAAGTGGATTTCATCTTTCGTTGCAAAATGCTATTTTTCATAATAATGTAATACATTTCACAAAAATAACATTGGCTTTTCACAAAATATGGTTCATTCCCCCCCCCCAAAAAAAAAAACCCTTCATCGAAAGCTGTCTATCTTTTAAAAATAATTTAAAATTTAATAAATCATGATGTATAATTTCCCATTTGTTGGGAAATTATCTTTATATATAGGGTGTGTGGTTTTGTTTAAATGCCTGTGTCAATTTTAAATGTGAAAAACCTTTTTTAATGGAAAAACACTTTACACGTATAGAGAATGGTCATGAAGTAAAACCTTTCATTAATCAGTTGTCATCGCATTATACATAAAAAAATGTATTAACTATATTTATGTTTAAAAATACCGATTTCTTATTCTAATAAATACATACATCGATTTTAGAAAGATCAAACAATTAAGAAATCATTGCATATGTAATGATTTGTGATACATCCTAAAATTTAAAGCTCAAATAATTTTTCTACCGGAAAAAAAATCCCTGTAATTTAGGCGAAAATTACTTGAAAAAAAGTTGAAACATAGATTAGAAACTGCCATTCTATAATTGGCAAATTGATTGAAGGCCTTACCCTTCTCCTATAAAGAAATTTGGGTGAATTTCCCAGTATCAATCGTTATCTGGTTGGCGGCAGTTTCGGAAAATGTCTTCCTTTTCTTTCTTTTTTTCCGCAACCTTGCATTCAATAGAAAAGATTTTTTTTTTTTTTGATACCATAACAATTACAGATAGACGACTGCAAGATTAGCAGCGTTTTATTTCAAAAGATACTTAGCAGCGGTAGGCTTTTTTTTTTTTTTTGTCCAACGTTTTAAAATGGATATAAGAATACTTACCAATTACTTATAATAGTCTGTCCAACAAAGCACCAAACCAAAACAAGCTTCATTGGCGCCTCGTATTGTATGTTGGCGCCCCGTATTGCCCCCCCCCACACACACACACAAAAAAAAATATATTTTTTTTTTTCTTTGAGAATAAATGCATAGCTGCCAAGCCAACCTTCCGGGAGTTTTCTCCAGATCAAATAAACGAATTTGGAACCAGAAAATTTATTAAATGAAATATGTCTTGTTTCTACAGGATTTTTTTTTATTTCATTTATTAAATTAAATTTCTGGATAAAAATATTGTTATTTGACTTTAAAAATAAGGAATGTTGGCAGCTATGCAAATAACGGACATCCCTAAAAAGGTGGGTGCTTCAGCTGTTTGCTCCCTTTCCCCACAATAGCATACTTCCTAAGTAAATCAGCTTCTTTTACCTCCCCACCCCCGGAATTTTTAAGATCTGATCTTTATTTATATTGATACTTAAAATAGTTCAAACAAACTTTAATTTGGAAATATAGCTGTGTTGAATTAATCAATGGTAGGACTATGACACAAAAAAAGGGTTTCTCGTAATACGTTACATACACATAAAAGTGGAAAAATATTTTCTCAAATTATGGTGTCTGTAATACACCGGATCGCATTATAGTACTTTTATTTCTTTTTAAATAATGTAACATCAATTAAGATGCGCCCTTAAACAATTACCACACGTATATCATAATTAGGGGTGCATTCGAAAATGTTCCAGTCCCGGAACATTTCATTTTATATTAGGAAATATAGAACCCTTATGTTGGCTATATAACAATTGTTATGAAAAATGCACATTCATTTCGACGTTTACATTGCTAAGAAGCTAAGCGTATCTTTACCTTGTCACTCTGTTAACCCTTCCTTCTCTGTCAGTTTTTTTATTTTTCGAATTTTCCAATTTTCGTGCAATGAATACAAGTTCTAAATTGAAAATATCTATACTAATAAAACAAAGTTTCGCTCTGTCTGTGTGCGATGGCTAGCAGAATCTACGGCACATACAAGGCTCAAACTTTTTGTTAGAATAGACGAAAGCCTCGCCTGGTGCACCGTGCACCTAAGTTTCAGAATTTTAAATCTTTAATAACTAGTTGAGAAATTAATTAAACAGCCCAAATTAAAAGAATGGAAAAGTATTCATAATTCAACAAGAGCATAGATTTTTTTCCAACCGTAGACAATTTCTTCGAAAACTCGAAAAGAGGGCGAGGGGTTAATAGAATTACAGCGCTGCTAGGGTGATAAATGTACTGTGCCGTTTTAAAAAGGACTGTATCTTAAATTCTACTGGGCCTAACAACTCGAAAATTGCACAGCAAGACGCAAAAAAAGAAAATCCCCCCTTTCAGAAATTCTACAAATTATTCCGGTACGGTTTCAGGTAGTCAAAAATCCACGAAAAATCGATTTATAAAAAAACTTTATTTACTTCGAAAGAAAGGTTCGAAATCTCTCCCATGGACGCCAGGTGTTCATTGCAGACAACCGACGTCTTTCAATTGTGGACATTTTCGAACGAATATAAAATTTTCAAAATATAAATTTATAGTTTTAATTTTTAAGCATCCAGATATAGAATTTTTCGCTGATTTCAGACATGTAAATTTCTTCGTAGTCTCTCAATTACAATCTTGGATATTAATTATCATTTCATTAATTGGATGATTCCTTTCAAACACTCAATTTAAAAGCCAGTCTTTCGAAACCACAAATGATTTTTATACTGGGATTCTTTGGAATGCCGTTGAATTTTTTTAAATACACCGTTTAGAGATTTTAAAGTTATGATGCATCTAGCCCTATCTTTAAACGCTGTTTAATAATATCTGAATTTTATACAAATCTATCCGCAAGTTTTTCTTTTATAAAAATTTCGATTTTTAAAAACGAAAAAAAATGCTTTGTTGAAACGCAAATTTGTTAAAATTAAGGAAACTGACGAACCGATCGATTTGGAACTTTCAGATAGTTTAAAACACATAATAAAGATTTCAAAAAGTAGGGGGCATTAAATTTCATTGGGGGGGGGGGAGACGATAATTTTCTTGGGGGGGGGGGGGGAGGATCAAATATTTAAAACCGTACCGCTTTCTACCGTTTTAGATGCGGATTTTTGCCGGCGCTCTGGGATAAATCTTACTTTTAATATAAAAATTTCAAAAGTGTAATTACCACTATTTTCGAATAGTAATTTCAGCAAATATCTTAAATTCTTGCTTAAGTCCTCCACCCCCTTGACTAATATATACTAATATAGGACTAATATAATACTGACTATGGGTAGGTTGTTTAGCGGAGTTTTGTCCAGAAACAGTTTTGTTAAGAATAGAGTTCTGTCCCCGGTGTTGGAATGTGGAACTAAAAGATTCGAGATTTGTTTTTTTTCTCCACAAGAATTGCAGTGCATACGCCTGCAAAACCCTCGTGTGATATATCATCGGAGAACCCTTGAGCCATTCTTTAATATTATGAACCTTTCTACTCCCTATCACTCAGATTCCCTCCCCCTGGGGGATCAATTTTCTAACTGAGCTCCTAATTAAGCAGCAGCAAGATTCGATCTCATTTGAAAGCTTTACCGAAGGTGAAACTCTTCACGGGCCTTCGATTGGTGAGGTCTATGTTTGACCCCAGATTATTAGGGGGCATTCCCTTGTGGGAGGAGAGGGGGAGAAAATGAATTTTATGATGTGACATATTGTTTTAAAGCTTTTGGCCTGTACATTACTAAGCACTCACTCCTCTCCTCTTAACTCATTTTTCATCAGTAAGTAGAGGTCATTTTAAAGTTTTAATTTATTCATTATTACCCCATACAATTTTCCAAAAATCATGAAAAAAAATTACATAGCAAATCTGAACAATTAGCAGCTTCTCCCCTTTTTTCACTCAGTGAGTGGGTACGTATTTCAGACAAAATCGAGTTAAAGATATAAAATCATACAAATCTAATTTCATTTAAAAATCCCCAAAGTGTGTGTGTGGGGGGGGGAGGGGGGAGGGTATCGGGTATCGTTCGCAAAAAGCTCTTAATACAGAACTCAAAAATGTATTTGTGTTACTCTTAGATACTATTATATTTTCAGAAATTCGTCGAAAATGTATGGCAAAATTATGTCCCCACTCCTATTGCCGAATCTACTGAAAATAAAATTACGAAAAAATTTGTAGTAGTTGGCATTTATTTACTATAGCGATTATCCTAGCTCATACAGTTTTTCAGAAATAGCAGTTTTCCATGATACATAAATTTTATTTGGTGGGCGCTCAGCGGGGGAGTTGAGGGGAATTCAAGGTACCTATCGACGCGAAATCATTCAAGGACTGTCGATAATGATTTTCCAAAAGAATTGTCGGTAATTAGCAGAGATATTAATTAAAAACCTATCTAAGAAAAGTGTCACAGACCAAAATGGCCATGCAATTTTGCTACCTCCTTTCGAAGCGAATGGCAAGATTAAACTTTGTACATGGTCTTTCTTTTAAGTAAGACGGATCACAATGATAAATAGTCAGCGTTTTCCATCCCAATTATATTAAATTATTGAAGGCAATTATTGAAAAATATTTAATATAAATTAATTCCAATGTATTTGCAAAGCCTTATTCTTCGTTTAACAACTATATTTTGTAAGATTGCAGCTAGTAATTATTAAAATTATTGTATGAATTCTCTGTACGCGAGTGAAACTCGCACTTGGCCGATTATTCTTTATTCGATATAAAATATACAATTAAAATTTCAATAAAACGTAATTCATTTTGAGGTTGTTCTCAAAACATTGTTTCCCGGCTGTAAATGACATGAAACTTTTATGCGTAAAAGCATACAATGATAGGCATGACTATTAAATTTGTTTGGAATCGAATGGCGTTTTTCATTTCTTTTTTTAAACGCGTTGCATTTTGAGCTATATCACATCCTGTTTTATTTATTTATTCTTTTTTACTTTCTTCTATCTTTACAAGAAGAAAGTATTGGATTCGTGAAATTTTTCGACTTCCGGTTTTTGACGGATTTATACGTTTTAAAATGTCCTGAACACGATTTGATGGTTTTTAGAAAATGTCTGTCTGTGATTCTGTCTGTCACTCTGTCACTCTGTGAGTCTGTCTGTGACAAAAATTTTGTGGGCGCTCTATCTCAAAAACTAATGCATGGAATTTCACAAAACTTCTGATTCAGTTAGACCTTGATATAAACTGGTACTGATTAGTTTATGGTGTAAATCGCTCAACAGATGGCGCTGCTATGCAGCCTTTTTCATGATTTCCGCAATTGCTCAATCTCCAAAACTAATACACGGATTTTCATCAAATTTCAGATTCAGTTATTCCTTGATATGAATTGGAAGTTTTATACATTTTGGTGTAAATCGCTCAAAAGGTGGTGCTACTATACTGCATTATTTACGATTACTGCATTAGCTCTATATCAAGAACTAATGCTTGGATTTTCAACAAATTTCAGATTTAGGTATACCTTGATATGAATTAGTGCTGTTTATATATTGGTGAAAATCGCTGAACAGGTGGCGCTGCTATGCTGCATTTTTCAGAATTTCCACAATAGCTGTATCTCAAGAACTAATGCACGAATTTTCACTAAACTTAAGAATCAGTTAGTCCTTGACATGAATTGACATTTTATGCATTTTGGTGTAAATCTCTCACCAGGTGGCGCTGCTATGCTTTTTTGCGATTTCTGCAATAGCTCGATCTCAAGAACTAATGCTTGGATTTTCAACGAACTTCAGATTCAGGTATACCTTAATGTGAGTTAGTGCTGTTTATGTTTTGATGCAAATCGCTCAACAGGTGGCGCTGCTATGCTGCATTTTTCAGACTTTCCACTATAGCTCTATCTCAATAACTAATGTACGAATTTCCATCAAACTTCAGAATCAGGTATACCTTGATATCAATTAGTGCTGTTTATGTTTTGGAGTAAATCGCTCTACAGATGGCGCTGCTATGCTACATTTTTCAGCATTTCCGCTATAGCTCTATCTCAAGAACTAATGCACGAATTTTCATCAAACTTCAAATTCAGATATACAGGGTATCTCAAAAGGTCGTTTACAAACTTAACATGCTGGTCTGTCATATCATGATAAACAAGATTTACATAGGAACTTGTGTTCGAAAATGCAAACTGCGACCGTTAGAGGGCGATGAGCGCAGGCTTACGGGAGAGTGGGAAGCGTAATAATTTCAGGCGAGGACGTTGCAGGAGAAGGATGAATTGGTTTAGTAACGCAGAATTGGCCGGTATGCAACATATGAAGTCCATGGTGTACGAGATGCCTGTAACATCGGACATGGATCTCGTCGGCAGGATCGTGGAAGCGGCAGCACGTGTCCGTGACACACCTGCCCATTTTGAACGGGTCCGAGAATTCATGCGTCAACGTTGTGAAGCATTTTTGCGGCGAATGGAAGGAATTCTGAACACCTTCTGTAAATTAAACCATGTTCTTTAATAAAAGTCATATTAATACCTCTTTCGATATCCTTTCTTTCTTCCTCTCCACACCTGCGCTCATCGTCCTCTAGCGGCCGCAGTTTGCATTTTCGCACACAAGTTCCTATGTAAATCTTGTTCCTCATGATATGACAGACCAGCATGTTAAGTTTGTAAACGACCTTTTGAGACACCCTGTACTTTGATATGAAATGGTGCTAAATTGACGTAATTTCTTGTACAATTTAAATGATTTAATTGACGTGATGTATATAGAAGAAAGTTTTGTGATGGCCACAACATACTAGTGTTATAATGTAGCCGTTTGTTGTGATTGATTTGTGCTTTTTTCGACAATTTACTTTTGCATGGACGTCCATAACCTGGAGGCTTATGTTGCTTTACCATTGTGCAATAGAATATACTACCCGTTTTTATATAGTCAGTATGTTTATCACTACCAATACTACAGAAAAATAGAAGCATAGAAGTGTTATATATTTTCAATTATTTGAATAATGGAGCCTCCCATGTTTGCCGCCAGCTGTAGTGCGCCCCTGCTTTCTGAAAAGCTGGACAGGCCTGATCTACAGCAGGGATGTCAAAAGAGGCATTCGCCCTTTCGAATTTTTTGTTTCTAGCTTTTTCGAATTTATTTTAGGCCTTGACGGCGCCCTTAAGCCTTCCGTGGCGCCTTACGACCGTGACCTTTCGACAACGAGGCGCCTTTCGATTTGAGATGCTCCCCACCCCTCACCCCTGAAGCTACGCCGCTGGTATTAAATCTGATAAACGATAAGCATTTACAAATTTCATGTATTTTATAAGTAAAAATGAACTCAGAAATGTGTCAGAAATGACACACTTTCGTTTTAAATACCGCTTTAATAAATTTAAATTGGGTAAAAGTTTTTCAAATTTTTCAACTTCGCCTAAAATATTTGGCGCCTTTACTATTCTGGCGCCTGTGTGCGGTGCACACTTTGCACACTGGGTCGGCACGCCCCTGTGTATGTAACAGTAACGTACGTATCGAACACGGTGCGGTGTTGCTTATATAATTTAAACGAACATGACTTTCTGTCCTTGCACAATGTGGGGTTTGCCTTTGTGTGCTTTCTCATCTCTATTCTTTTCTTATAGTAGTCTGGGACCAGGGACAAAGATATTATCTGTTCCACAAATTTTTCTTTTTCTTTAAAAGAAACCTTTATAACCGAAAAAATAACACTATTTTATTTTCAGACGGGCAGAGGCGGATTACCCATTAGGCTGAGTAGACTGAAGCCTAGGGGGTCGGGGGAAAAGGGCCCCGAAATTAAGACTTTCTTTCGGGTTTTATTGTTATATTGGGCTAATATATAATGAAACAGAGATATGATGTGCAATATTCTTTATTGCACTCATTTATAAAATTTTGCAAGTTATTAACACGTAGATTGTATTCTAAACACTACTCCATTTTAATTTCTTCTATTTACATAAAAAGGCTTGAACTGTTTCGGCTTCCAATTAGGGATAGATTTCCAGATACCAGCGGCAGCCAAGGCAAGATTTTGTAAGCAACGTAATGAATGATATCTTTTAAAAAAGCTTCTAAGTTTTAATCAAGCATTTTGCATATTTTCGCCCCTTACTTTTTAACACCATGTTCAGTCGCTTGAACACGACCCCCCGCCCTTCAAAAATACCAGTCCTGGGTTTACACGTTTCAGTATATCCTAAATATGATTTTGACTGCCTTTTAGAAAGATTTCTGTCTCTGTGTTAAAAGTTTGATTGCTACTATAATGCAAGAACTATTCCACAAAATTCAAAGAAACTTTATATTTTGTTAGACCTAGTCAAATGATTAGTGATTAGAGGCTAATACTTATTAGATTTTGCTGGTAATCCAGATAAAAAGGTGATTCATTTCATGAGGAAGAAGTTTTCGAAGTAAAATGGAATTTCTGAGGTGCGCGATATTTTGTATCATTTGCGCAATTCAATATTAAAGCGCATTATTGAAATAGGTCTAAAATTTAAGAATCCGACACTTGATTTAAATGTAGGGATAAAATTCTTAGATCTTTACATAAATACCCATGAGAGCTTTGATTTAATGTTTCTTTTCAGGATTTTGAAGTAGAAGAAATTTCACAATCTGGCACTCCATCATATAAGGAACAAAGAAAACGTAAAATAATATGCTATAATGAAAATACAGACCCCCCCCCCCCACACACACGCACAAATTCACACATTTTAATAATTTCTAAATAAATTGTTATATGTGGATTTTAGATAATTACTTGATACAAATAAACAATAGCCTTATGGAATGCAAATCTGTATGCAGTTTCTTTAGATTTCTATCCCATCTTTTTTATATGAATGTACAGAAAGTTGAAAAAGTTGTAACCAAAAAGTACCATGAGGTGTTCGATGATTCACTTTCTGAAATATAACCAAGAAGTAAATATTTTGTGTTTTAGCGCAAAGCAAACTTCTTTATATATATATACTAAAATGTTCCACTGAAAGGTAAGGGAGAGAAAATTAAAAATGCCAGCAATAATCTGCAATAAAGCAGAGTTGCAGTTAAAGCAGTTCTCAAATTCTCTGGTCAACAACCGAAATTTTTGACACATTTTCTTATTTATTATCAAACGTAAACTATAAAATTGGCAAGCCTGAATATTGAAGAGGTTTGAGATCGAATGTCATTTTCCAACTATCTATAAATAAATAATTATTTATCGAGTTATAGCCGGTTTCTATCCTTTCTCACGGTGTCGCGTCCGCAAATTTGGTTTCAAAACGTCAAATTTGATAGTATTTTCTGAAAATTCTTCTGCCTTTACCGAAAAATGGAAAACGCCATTCGATTACATAGTTTTTGAATAAGAACATACCAGCGTTTCGGAACAAAAATAAATTCGGAAATGTGTCAGAGAGTAGTTTCTTTGTATTTGAGACTAGCGAATTTTACACTTGTACAATTCATTGTTAAACTAAGAAAGTTCTTTTGAAGTTAGATACATAAATGTTTATATGAAAATACTACATTAATTTGAAAGTATTTTTTACTGTAAATTCATTCTTTAAAATAAAAATTAAAAAGCTTAAAACTAATCTTAGACACCACACCGGTTAATTCCAAATACATATATGCTCGATTATATTTTACATACATGATGATAGAAGCATATTTTCAGTTACAAAAAGTAGATAAAGGAAGTACAAGTTTTAGATAGAACATTTGTTGACAATTTTTAATTATGTTTTTTTTTTTTTTTTTTTTTTTTTTTTTACATTTAGAATAAAATTTTCAATACTAATTTTCCTTTATTTTATTTACGAAATATTTATACTTATAATAATAAAAAATAACTATTCAAACTTTCTGGGAAGAATTTGGAATTTCTTAATCATAGTTTTTATAAATGTTGCATAAACTGAATCAGCAACCCATATAGTCTTCATTCTTCTGTAAAGATATTTATTTTTACGTCCATATGTTTAAAATTTGGTCTTGTGCAAAAGAGTTCTGGCAAAAAAAAAAAAAATAAATAAAAATAAAAACTAGCCGGATGTGGCAATCCCAAAACTTTCTTCTGTCTCATACATGTTAATACATCCTGATAAATGCAGCCAGGGCTTAATTTCTAAGAAAAAAAGTACCGGAGCTCTAATATTCTGCGATAGCGGTACTAACAGTTGTTCCGTTCCCCCCCCCCCCCCCCCCTTGTCACCCCAATCTCCATATTTATATTTCGTACATTATTTGCAAAATGTAAAGCATTTTTTTCCTTTAGAAAAATAAAAATTTTAAATAGTATATTCATCAGCATATACTCGTACTTAGCTGTCAACTATTCCACTTTTTAGTTATCACTCCTTCTGAATGGTAATCTTTGCCTAATTTTAATGTTAATTAATGTCACAATTCCGCGATTAAATCTGGTAAGGATTATGATTTGGAAATAGAGGTAACGCTAAACAGGAATAGTTCGCAGCTATGCATTTTTAAGAAAAAATTAATGAAATTTACAGAAATTAATATTTATATACTGAAGAATGGAACAAATATTTTTAATTTCCTATAAAAGGTGCATATCTTAAACTATAATCGATTCTTTCCGCATAACAATCTTTTTGTGGCAAGTCCCTGAAAATCAGATTAAATTAAAATTTTGACATCGTTATTGGAAAGATTTTATGCTTTTATAGAAAAAGGGGGAACACCGCTCGATTGCATTTCTATCAGAATAACAATGCATGGCAATTACACTGTTAAAAATAAAGGTTTAACTTTTCTCCAAAAAACTGGATTAAGGAGGAGGTTTCACCATGTTTTTCGTTCAAGTAAAAATGTCTGGAAAAGATAATTACATGCCGGATGCACTATATCCGAAATTATGGTTCAACATTTGTTATCGTTGAGTGGCAACAATCGATAAACTTTAATGGCGTCTTCCGCTCTGCCGATGCCGAATCAAAACTTGGATATCTCAAGCAGAAACGTGGATACTGGTATCCAGGTTTAGTTTTTCGCCATGTCAATCCATGAAATACTCGAAGTAAGTGCACTAGTGATTGTTTATTTTACTGTTATACACATAATAATGTTTTACTGTAACTCTCGTAAACAAAATTTCGTATCAACGTATTTCTTTTACCGGCAAATGCTGAATATTTTGCTTAAGCCTAAAGTATTTCCGATCTGCATTATATCCGAAGCGAAATTCGTTTGAATTATTGTTTTAATGTGTGGTATAAATTCTATTTTGTGAGTGAAATAGTGCATTCCTTGAATGAATAGAGTGCCTTAATTCAATTTTATAAACATTTGACCATGAATAATAATATTCTCTCATAAAAATTCAAATTCATAAAACGAAGAGTATCGCCTTTTCTAAAAATGCAACTTATTACTTTTAAAAACTTATAATATATATCTCTATCAGTATCTTAAACATTAGTTACCATGTTTAAAGTAATTTATACAAACAAAATAATAAAAAAGAGATTTATATGAATTTTAAGCATTGTTTTTAAAAAGTTACATGTATCCAGATTTTTTTTTTCTATTATTGTCTTTATATTTGATGTAACATCATTTACATTCATGATAATTTTGTTTTGTGAGGGAATTACTGCATTCCTTGAATGAATAGAGTGCCTTATTCAATTTTATAAACATTTGACCATAAATAATCACATTCTCTAATAAAAATTCAAATTCATAAAACGAAGAGTATCGCCTTTTCTAAAAATGCAACTTATTGCTTTTAAAAACTTATAATATATATCTCTATCAGTATCTTAAACATTAGTTAGCATGTTTAAAGTAATTTATACAAACAAAATAATAAAAAAAAGAGATTTATATGAATTTTAAGCATAGTGTTTAAAAAGTTACATGTATTCAGATTTTTTTTTTTCTATTATTGTCTTTATATTTGATGTAACATCATTTACATTCATGATAATTTTGTTTTGTGAGGGAATTACTGCATTCCTTGAATGAATAGAGTGCCTTAATTCAATTTTATAAACATTTGACCATAAATAATCACATTCTCTCATAACAATTCAAATTCATAAAACGAAGAGTATCGCCTTTTCTAAAAATGCAACTTATTGCTTTTAAAAACTTATAATATATATCTCTATCAGTATCTTAAACATTAGTTACCATGTTTAAAGTAATTTATACAAACAAAATAATAAAAAAGAGATTTATATGAATTTTAAGCATTGTTTTTAAAAAGTTACATGTATCCAGATTTTTTTTTTCTATTATTGTCTTTATATTTGATGTAACATCATTTACATTCATGATAATTTTGTTTTGTGAGGGAATTACTGCATTCCTTGAATGAATAGAGTGCCTTATTCAATTTTATAAACATTTGACCATAAATAATCACATTCTCTCATAAAAATTCAAATTCATAAAACGAAGAGTATCGCCTTTTCTAAAAATGCAACTTATTGCTTTTAAAAACTTATAATATATATCTCTATCAGTATCTTAAACATTAGTTACCATGTTTAAAATAATTTATACAAACAAAATAATAAAAAAGAGTTTTATATGAATTTTAAGCATTGTTTTAAAAAAGTTACATGTATCCAGATTTTTTTTTCTATTATTGTCTTTATATTTGATGTAACATCATTTACATTCATGATAATTTTGTTTTGTGAGGGAATTACTGCATTCCTTGAATGAATAGAGTGCCTTAATTCAATTTTATAAACATTTGACCATGAATGATAACATTCTCTCATAAAAATTCAAATTCATAAAACGAAGAGTATCGCTTTTTCTAAAAATGCAACTTATTGCTTTTAAATCTTATAATATATATCTCTATCAGTATCTTAAACATTAGTTACCATGTTTAAAGTAATTTATACAAACAAAATAATAAAAAAAAGAGATTTATATGAATTTTAAGCATAGTGTTTAAAAAGTTACATGAATTCAGATTTTTTTTTTTTCTATCATTGTCTTTATATTTGATGTAACATCATTTACATTCATGATAATTTTGTTTTGTGAGGGAATTACTGCATTCCTTGAATGAATAGAGTGCCTTAATTCAATTTTATAAACATTTGACCATAAATAATCACATTCTCTCATAACAATTCAAATTCATAAAACGAAGAGTATCGCCTTTTCTAAAAATGCAACTTATTGCTTTTAAAAACTTATAATATATATCTCTATCAGTATCTTAAACATTAGTTACCATGTTTAAAGTAATTTATACAAACAAAATAATAAAAAAGAGATTTATATGAATTTTAAGCATTGTTTTTAAAAAGTTACATGTATCCAGATTTTTTTTTTCTATTATTGTCTTTATATTTGATGTAACATCATTTACATTCATGATAATTTTGTTTTGTGAGGGAATTACTGCATTCCTTGAATGAATAGAGTGCCTTATTCAATTTTATAAACATTTGACCATAAATAATCACATTCTCTCATAAAAATTCAAATTCATAAAACGAAGAGTATCGCCTTTTCTAAAAATGCAACTTATTGCTTTTAAAAACTTATAATATATATCTCTATCAGTATCTTAAACATTAGTTACCATGTTTAAAGTAATTTATACAAACAAAATAATAAAAAAAAGATTTATATGAATTTTAAGCATTGTTTTAAAAAGTTACATGTATCCAGATTTTTTTTTCTATTATTGTCTTTATATTTGATGTAACATCGTTTACATTCATGATAATTTTGTTTTGTGAGGGATTTACTGCATTCCTTGAATGAATAGAGTGCCTTAATTCAATTTTATAAACATTTGACCATGAATAATAACATTCATAAAAATTCAAATTCATAAAACGAAGAGTATCGCTTTTTCTAAAAATGCAACTTATTGCTTTTAAATCTTATAATATATATCTCTATCAGTATCTTAAACATTAGTTACCATGTTTAAAGTAATTTATACAAACAAAATAATAAAAAAAAGAGATTTATATGAATTTTAAGCATTGTTTTTAAAAAGTTAAATGTATCCAGATTTTTTTTCTATTATTGTCTTTTATTTGATATAACATCATTTACATTCATGATAATTTTGTTTTCTGAGGGATTACTGCATTCCTTGAATGAATAGAGTGCCATAATTCAATTTTATAAACATTTGACGATGAATAATAACATTCGCTCATAAAAATTCAAATTCATAAAACGAAGAGTATCGCCTTTTCTAAAAAAAATGCAACTTATTACTTTTAAAAACTTATAATATATATCTCTATCAGTATCTTAAACATTAGTTACCATGTTTAAAGTAATTTATACAAACAAAATAATAAAAAAAAGAGATTTATATGAATTTTAAGCATTGTTTTTAAAAAGTTAAATGTATCCAGATTTTTTTTTCTATTATTGTCTTTATATTTGATGTAACATCATTTACATTCATGATAATTTTGTTTTGTAAGGGAATTACTGCATTCCTTGAATGAATAGAGTGCCTTATTCAATTTTATAAACATTTGACCATAAATAATCACATTCTCTCATAAAAATTCAAATTCATAAAACGAAGAGTATCGCCTTTTCTAAAAATGCAACTTATTACTTTTAAAAACTTATAATATATATCTCTATCAGTATCTTAAACATTAGTTACCATGTTTAAAGCAATTTATACAAACAAAATAATAATAAAATAAAGATATTTATATGATTTTTAAGCATAGTTTTTAAAAGTTACATGTATCCACATTTTTTTTTCTATTATTGTCTTTATATTTGATCAGGATGTCAATGATTTAAATCAGCGATTTGAATTATGATTTTAATAAAGTGATTTTTTTTTTTAAATCATTGATTAAAATCAAAAATTTTCTAAATGTTTAAAATGACATAAAAAAGTATTCAAATCTGAGATGAACATAATTTGGATAGTTTCTACAGGTATTGTGACTTATGAATACACAAAACAAAGTTTTAAATAATTCTTTCTAAGTGTAATTCCTGAGTATTGGGAAAAATTTAAGTACAGTAAGTTTGTAAAATGCATGGTTTTTATCTAACATAAAAAGCATTTAATTTAAAAATGATATTTAAATCTAAATATAACTTACAATGTCAGAATTTCCTTTTAATAATCAAATTATTCATTCTTTTATATACTATAAACATAGCAATAGAGTGTCAGTGATTTTAATCAACTGATTTAAATCAGATGATAAAATCACATATTTTCTGATTTTTTGAAATAGAGTAAAAAAGCATTATAATCAGTAATGAAAATTATCACTAAATCACTTGTAAAAACTGTAACATTTGTTATTGTTAATTATAACAATGTTAAACTGTGTAAAAAGAAGTATTATACATTTAAAAAAAATCTAACTAAATTTTAAATAACTTCAAAATATTATAATATTTAGTAGCTATTCAAATATTTTAATGTTGTGGGGAAACAATCTGATTTAAATTTCAAAATACAATTTTTGTAATCTATTTATAAATTATGTGCGAGTTTGCTGTATACATTGCTACAATTTTTGATCAATTTGACATAAATATGCTTTAGAACCTGTGTAAAATTATTGGCCGCTTTATGAATTTATCAAACGATTATTTATCACCTTTTTTTCAACCACTTTTTCAAAAATGTAGATTGTGTTCTTAATTAAACAGTTAATTGTTTAATAATCACTAAATTTAATCTGTATCATAAATTTAAAGTTAAATGCAATTTATCAATAACTTTAAAATATAAGGAGTATTTAATATTGGTTTATATAATTATTACAAAATATTAGTGCACCTAATGTTATATGCTACTAAAGAAATTTTTAATTTGCAGTTTTTTTAAAATTTCTCTAATTACATAATTAAAATTTTATTAATTAAAGCAAAAAAAAAATAGATTATGTTATTATTGGAGGGTTATTCATTTTTGAAATGCTTAATTCTTGGTAGATGTTTAATATTCTAACACAGGGAAAAAAATAAAAAAAATAAGATTATTTTTATTTATTTATTTTTTTTAAATCATGATTTTTTTACACCCTGTATTTGATATAACATCATTTCCATTCATGATTATTTTGTTTTGTGAGGGAATTACTGCATTCCTTGAATGAATAGAGTGTCTTAATTCAATTTTATAAACATTTGACCATGATTAATAACATTCGCCCATAAAAATTCAAAATCATAAAACGAAGAGTATCGTCTTTTCTAAAAATGCCACTTATTATTTTGGTTTTCTACTTCTGTTCATCTTAGATTTTAATAATTTTATATGTCATTTTAAAATTTAGAAAATTTGTGTTTTTAATCAATGATTTAAAAAAAAATCAGTTGATTAAAATCATGATTTAATCGTTGATTTAAATCAACTGATTAAAATCGTTGACACCCTATTGCAGCCAAATGGCAAACGTCAGTTTTTGTTAATCACAATTGACGAATTTTTTTCCTCAACCAGCTGACACTTTTTGCAATATTTTTCCACATTTGATTCAAGAATTTCACAATATTCTCCTTCTACCTAACAATTGGAGAATTCTGCAGTCTTTTCTTACAAACTTACTTTGCAGTTATCCAAAATTTTCAACATAATAAAATTTAAAATTATGACTAAAAATTAAATAAACAGTACATAAAGAAAAACTATAAAATTATTTAGATATTTCCAATATTTCAATTGACTAAGGTTTACATTTAATGCAGTTTTATTTATTTATTTTTTTAAATAAATAAAATTGTGTGATTTTTGCTTGGTTGTGGTTTTCTCTGGGACGGGAAAACTTAAGTTTACCTGTGAGAGAAGGGGGAACAAGTTATTGATCCTGCTGACTACCAAAATTTTCAAATTAGTGATCCAATGTCCAATATCATTTTTGGTTTTCTCTGACCAGTGGACCATCAATGATTTCGAACACTGATTGATTTTTCAAATGCTGAAGATTTCCTTGTAAAAGAGATTTGAATTATATGCTGTTTAATTTTTTGATTATTTCCCCTGTGTGAAATTTGACTTTTATTGTTATGTCTGCACAAGAAACAATTTTATGTCTTAAAATATTTACTCTTTCATTTAAAACAGGTGGAGAAATTAACCTGATGCTTGGATCTCTTCCATTTTACCTGACTGAAATCCTGATTCAGAATATACTAAGCTTCAAGAATTTAAATATTTGATGACCTGAATGGTCAGACAGAGTGCAGCACCCTCCTAAAACTGTCTGAGAGAAACTCTATGTAAAATGATATTATATTACAATAAATATTAGTCTGACATACTATACATATAATCTAATGATTATATAATTTGTATTTTCAATAAATGGAGCGGCATACCGCAAACCAACTTAAATGTGTTGCTATTTAATTGTGCCTGTAATCATTTCTTTTTTCAGCTATTGCAAGGCTGCTGTTGGTGAATATTTTTCTTCTCTACGAGTATTGTTAAAAAATAAATAAATTGTCATCATAGATTATCATTTAGGAATGCTGAAAAAATATATATGTAACAATAATTAGTCGCTTGGTGGCGACACTGCTGTTATTAAATTAACCCTTCAAAGTAAGTATTTAATATACTATGGATGTACATTGTGTATTTAAAAAAAGCTTTAAAATTTAAAGTAATACTTTTGTATTAGCTGATATTAGAGGTTAAATGGATTCTGCTACTTATAGCTGCCTTTTTCATGCTGATTATTTCAGTGTTTACGCATATACTTTGATTATGTATCCGTTATGTTTTGTCTTTATTTATTGAAAAGTGTTATATTCATTATTGAATGTTAAACAGAAACAAATTCTGAGTTTTTTTGTTGTTGTTGTTGTTTTTATATCCAAATGAGCTAATTTTGCATAATCGAGCTGTGTGCAGTATAAATTTTTAAAAGAATCATGCTTGAAAATTATTTTTAAAACTATGAAAAATCAGTAAATTGAAATACAGATTTAATTTAATTGCATTTCACATTGCAACCCCCCCCCCTTTTAACGACGTAAAAATGAAAATTATGTGACAATAATTCAATTTGAGGAAAAGGGGAAGTGGATTGTTTAGATTGTTACTGTCGATATATGTCAGCAACAGTAGAAAAATTAATTTTTTTTTAGTCAATTTTACTGTTCAAAAATAGTACTATTAAAAATTATGTAACTTAAAATAGTGAAAATATGTGAAATTTTCATATGTGTAACAATTGTACCTTTATATTAAGTATATGCAGAAATGTCTATAAATATTTTTTGCTAATTAAAATACTTTTATTTTTTTTGTGAAAAGAAGGTAAAAATTTTGAAAACTGTATAATATAAAAATTTCAGCATCTGGGCGATTCCATGTGGAGAGTCACACACATAACGCAGGCTTTAATTTGCATTTATTCAATTATTTATTATATTTTAATGTTAATTCTGATTTTAGGTGGTATGGTAAATAAGTTGTTAACATATTTTTTAGTTTAAATGTGTGTAAGTAAAACTCACAGAAATATATAATTTAATTTCATACTCAAACTGTGCTTTTTTTTCTGAAGTAGAAAAAAGGCACATTTTGAGTAATGAAATTAAATGATATACTTCTGTGAGTTTTATTGCCACACATTTAAATTTAAAAATATATCAATAACTTATTTACCATACCACTTAAAATCAGAATTAACATTAAAATTTAATAAATAATTGAATAAATGCAAATTAAAGCCTGCGTTATGTGTGTGAAACTCTCCATGGAAATCGCCCATCTATAGATTCACAACAAAAAAAAAAAAAAAAAAAAATTACAGATCATGAAAGCAGCAGCTAACTGCGTTGTGGAAAAAACTTTTTCAAACCTGTTCAAAAATTAATATTGGTTGAAGAAATTCATTCAGCCATTGTTTAAATTAAAATATAATAAAAACTGGGTATGCATTTAAATCTAAGAAAATTATTATTTTTTTTAAATATTTTTTTGTGAATAAGCAAGCACTAAATGGACTAAGTGTAAGTGAGTGCAGAGAAATATTCCAAAAAGTACAATGACAGAATGGTAATATTTGTGAGAAGAAAAAAAAAATGCAGTTACTTTGTGAAATCAAATTAGATCAAACTGGTTTACATTTGTTTTTTAAATATGTTTCAAAGACAATCGAATCAATAATTAAAAATTTAATAATGTTCGGTTTAATGAAAAAATATATATATATATGCTTTCCCTACTGCAATATAATCTCGCATAATCTGAAATTTTGTTTATTATTATACAATAAAATGATAAATTGAAAACCAAAGTAAGGGGAAAAAAAAGAAAACTACAATCCGGTGTAACCTTTCCTCATAAAGATGAGAGAAAATCCTGAATCGTGGTTCAACCTTTTACCGAAAAATTGGAATAGAGAAACCTTGAATTATGATTTAACTTTTCACCAGAAAATGTTATTTAAAAAAACTCTGAATCATGGTTAAACCTTGCACCAGAAAATTGGATTTAAAAACAATCCTGATTTGTGGTTCAACCTTTTACCAGAAAATTCGATTTAAAAAAAACTGAATTATGGTTCAAACTTTTACCAGAAAATTGGATTTAAAAAAACCCTGATTTATGGTTCAACCTTTCACTATAAAATTGGATTAAAAAAATCCTGATTTATGGTTCAACCTTTCACCAGAAAATGGGATTTATAAAAAACCTGAATCATGGTTTAACATTTCACTAATATAATGGTATTTATGAAAGCACCAATAAACTGGTGAAACTTATCACCTATATCTTGGTTGCAGCTAAATTTCAGCGACTTTTAACCATTTTCTTGGTGAACATCGCACTTTATTTTTAACAGTGTATATTTACTTAAAATGAAAGTGACTTCATAAATGTGCAAAGCAGAGCATTAGCATGGGCAGCGTTCATGACACAACATAAATAGAAAAATCAGTAACGTTATTTTATACTCGTGCGCAATAGAAGAGAAAAAACCTCAAACAAACAAAACTTCAAGCTAATGCTCGTTGGCTAAAAACAGAAAATATGCTTTTCAGGTTAGGTATCTAAATAATAATAAAATAAAAAAACAGCCAATTGAAAATTATCCTACTGTTACAAAAAAAAAAAAAAAAAATAGAACTGAAAGCAAATTCATTGTTCAGTCTGTTGAATGGCGCTGTATCAACAAGTCGCCAACATAAATTTGAATATAATAAATTTGAAATAGAAAAACAGAATTTCTATTTTCCCTTCATTCTGATCAAAATAGCATTAAAATTAAAATTTTGAACGTAAGACAGATTAATCTCGAGTCAGTCCAAGCCCCAAAACTGATATAAAATTTGAGTCCGTTTTATCTCCATATCCTATGCGTGTGCGACACATTACGTCAAATATAAGTGTTTTGATAAAAAAGAATGCAAAAGCTTGGAGATGGGAAGGGAAGGAAAGGATAATTTAGACTTCGGTTTTTCGGAAGCACTATTGCATTGGGCTCCGGAGCCCTATATTTATAAGCTCCGGTGAATAATCCGGTGAGCAATATTTAAAAATTTACTAAAACCAGAGAAGTACCGCAGCTGGGCTCCGGCGCAAATTAAGCCCTGAATGCAATACAGCACTGCAACGTTTAGGTGATTTACACTAACAACTTACGTGAACTTCTAACTGGATTTGAAGTTTGATGAACATCCGTTCATTAGTTTTTGAGATAGAGCTATTGCGGAAATAGTGAAAAGTTCTGCATAGCAGTGGCATCAGTTCGGCAATTTACACAAAAAACTTATCAAGATCAAATTATATCAGGAACTAACGGAATCTAAAGTTTGATAAAAATTCATGCATTAGTCCTGGGAGATACGGAAATCGTGAAAAATGCCGCATAGTAGCGCCACTTGTTGGACGATTTACACCAAAAAGTAATCGGCAACCTTTAAATCAGGGACTAACTGAATCTAAAGTTTCATTAAATTCCGTTTATTAGTTCTTGAGATAGAGCGCTCATAATATTTGTGTCACACACAGACAGACAGACTTACAGACAGGCATTTTGTAAAAAACATGTTTTTCGTGATCTCTGACCCCTAAAACGTATAAATCCATCGAAAACTGGATTCGAAAATTTTCACGAATCCAATACTTTCTTCATGTAAAGATAGAAGAAAGTAAAAATAATTATTTCAGTCTCTTTTTCATGTTTATACTGTTCATTTTAAATAAAAGTGCTACAAACCAGAGGTCTGCACGGGCTTATTTTCAGTCACAGCAATCGGGCCGGTCCCGGGTCGTACTTTTTTCTGAAGGTTGGGGCTGGGAGGGGCCTAGTCACTACGCTTTCCGGGCCGGGCCCAGGCCTTTTTACCTGAAGGACCGGGTAGGGCCTCTCTTTATTTTCTCTGTACCGAACCGAGACTGGTATGGTATCATTCTTCCTAGTCTTCACGGGCCTAAATTTTCAGTCCCGGTTTCGACCCAGCCTCGTATGAAATTTATTGTTTCGGCGTGGCCTTGTCCATTCAAAGATCAGTAAAATTTGGCCTGGCAGAAAATTTTTTGCAAAAAGTGCATACATTTTTAAATCGTCATTGTTCTACAAATAAACATTTAATTTTATTCTTTATAAAGAATAGTACATTTCTAGGCTTATTAAAATGTAGTAATTGTTAAAATTAAAATATAGTAATATGTGTGAAAAAGAACCTGCCTATGGCGGAATCCTCTCTTAACGTGAAAAATATGTTGATCCATGCAAAATGAATGTACTAATACGTAAGAAAAGAATATATAATATATTTACACCTGCTAAAAAGGGAACTTGTCTATAATGCATTTTTTCCCTACCATATGCAATTCCGTCTTAGAAGATTTTACTATATTACATTCTTCAGATTTTTAAATCTCCAATATTTTGAATATGGATTAACTATATTAATTATAACTGAAACATTTACATACCACAAATAGCGATTCATTAAAATAATAAATGTTGCAATAACTTCTATAAAAATGAAATCTATAAACATGACAATAAAAAGCAAATATGAGTATTTTTGATTAGAACTCCTCGTTCGAGACAAATTTTTAAACAAATCGACATAAAAATCAATGTTTTGTAGAAATTCATTCGGGACGGGTCGGTCTCGGATCGAACTTTTAGCTGTTATACCTGGCCAATATTTTTTTCTCGACGGGCCGGGCCCGGGCCGAACTTTTAATGTTTATAGCGTCCCGTGCCGAATTTGTCTTCTATGGATTGGGCCGGGCCTTGAAATTTCGGCCCGTGCAGCCCTCTATTGTAGATTGCATAGTGCTGAGGCCTCCGCTCCAAAATACTGTTTCTACTACATTTCTTTCTATATATCCTATTGTAAGCTATTATACTGATTTTTAATCGACCTTTATTTGTATGTAAACATCTCCATTATTATTAATACCATTAATCTATTTACACGGCTTAAAAACTTAAAAATCTGAAAAATTCTATATCGAAAAACCTTCTAAGACGGAATCACATAGCTATAACTATTTTTTCTCTCTTCTAAGTTCCCCTTTTACCAAGTATGTCGTCTCTTGCAAATGTAGTATTTATTTTTAAGCGGATTATTATATCCATTTTGAAGATTCAGATCCACCTATTGAAAAAATTTTCCGTTTAAAACAGGATCTCGTCAGACACAGATTCTTATAACAGGTTTTAAAATACTGTATCTCCCGCCTCCTAGAAATGTATATGTAGTACTATTCTTTAAAGAGAATTTTAATTGGAGAATAATAGTAATTTAAAAAAATATATTTTTTCGGAAAACATTGTTGACCCAAGGTAGGTTGTTCCTTAAACATATTTTTCCACGAGTCATACTGGGTCGGTGCAATAATTTTCATAGAAGCAGGAACGACCGGGCCAGAAAATTTCTGGCGGTGCAGACTTCTAGGAAGAATAAAGCACAAGTCCAGAAATAAGTTCGATTCGGCCCGGCCCGAGCCTCCATTGAAAGCAAGGCCTGGGCACGACCCAGAAAAACTGATGATCAGACTCGACCCGTCCCGAGTCGGTTTAGGCCTGTAAATGGCATTTGAATGGGAAAAACGTGTTCTTAACGGCTGGAAAATTTTAAAAATACGTTGTGAAAAAAATTGAGTTTGAGTTGTAAATTTCGTTCAAACTCGCGGATTTTTTGAGCTTTCGTTCAGTTCACGCTCGTTTATCAAAAAGTGAATGAAGTTCAACTCAAAGTTCACAGAAAGTGAGCTAAACTCGTGAACTTACGTTCACAGAACGCGTTCGTACCCAACACTGATCCTGAGTGATTTTTTTTTTGTTTTTGTTTTTCAAACTGATTATTTCACCCTTAAATCTGAGTATATCTGAATGAAATCGACACTCGATCATTTTTTAAAAGGTTAGTATATATTTAGCCAGTGTTTTTCGACAGTAATTTCTGTCTCATTTAATGCCCATATTACACTTAAATTTTCTTATACCTATATTTCAGGCATTATAGTAGCCACCAGTATAGACACTTTTACCACATTTGTTTTACATTAATATATAAAGATTCATGACACTTAACTTTCATTTTAAAAAATCCTTTATCTTTCGTTTTGTACATATTAAAATCGAACATTATAATTTACATTTCTTTACTTTTCTTAAAAAAACAAACCACATTTTTTTACTTAAAAAGGACATAAATTCCGGTATATCGTTAAAACTATGCTATTTATAAATATATATTGCATTGTCCATACTCTTTGGCACTTCTCTGAAAAAACGTTTTCGTCCATTTCTTGGACTTCTTCAGTTTCACTTGGCGGCTCGCAGTTTCATTTTCGACCTTTTATCATTTCTCTTTTTCCATTTTTTCCCCCTTCTCCCTTTTCACTTTCCCCTTCTTTCCAGCATTTTTAGCCAACGGGAGTCAACATTTGCATGCGCCATATCGTTGCATACACTTTTTCTTTCGAGGTTAATCTCGATAGCCTCTCTCATTAGGGTGTTGTGGGGATTATCATATGCAGCTATTTTTTCTATTTTTATTGATTGAGGTATTATGGGGTTTTTTAAATTTGTTCGTGAGAAGGCTGTTGCTTGATTATTATATTTTATGTCGCGGATATGCTCCTTATACCTTTCGCTTATTTTTCGCTTTGTCATCCCGATGTATGTAATTTCCTTATTGTCTGTATTTGAGGCTTTAATTTTATATACTCCTGCCGTCTGTAATTCGTCGTATCTTTCTGCTTCATTTCGTATCGTTTTAAATAGGGAAGGGTTGGGTGTGATTGGGACTATCTTTCCGAGTTTACTAATTTCGCGTTTTATTTTTAGTGCTATTCCGTTCATGTATGGTAGGGGGGGGGGGGTGTATAATCCTTTTTATTTTGTCCTGGTTGGATCCAGTTAATTTTTTCTTTCGCTTTTCTGATTAGCTTGTCTATTGTTTTTCTTGGATGGCCAGCGTTACGTCCTATGTTCTCTATAATCCTTAATTCTTCTTTTAATAACTTTTCTGTTGAACATATATAGAGTGCTCTATAGATGTAGGTATTTAGGGCTGCAAGTTTATAGTTTATTGGTGTATTTGTTTTGCTTGACATTATCGCTAGGTTTGCAGTAGGTTTTCTATAGACTGTTGTTTTTATCTGGTCATTTTCGTATATTATTTTTACGTCAAGGTATGGTAGGGATCGGTTCTTTTCTTCTTCTATTGTAAATTGTATATTGCTATCGTATTTATTTATTTCGTTTAAGAGGTTTTTTAAGTTTACTGTTCTGTTTGTTATGATAAATATATCATCCACATACCTTACCCAAAGGCGTATTTCATTTTTATGATCCTGTATTATTCTTTTTTCCATTACTCGCATTTTCCATTCTGAAACCACATTTGAAATGGGGGACCCCATCGGTACACCCCTCAGCTGTTTATATATCTTATTGTTAAATTTAAAATAACTTTCGTTTAGGATCAGATTTGTTGCACTTTCCATTGTATTTATAATTTCTGTGTCTGTGTATTGTTTCTGTATAGTCTTGTTTATTTCTTCTGTCATTTCGTTAAGGTTAATCGACGGGTATAGGTTTTTTACGTCTAGGCTTATCATATAATCGTCTGGTTGCGGTTCGTATTCTCTTAATATCTGTATGAATTTTCGTGTTGAATTAACTGATATATCATACAGATATTAAGAGAATACGAACCGCAACCAGACGATTATATGATAAGCCTAGTTGTAAAAACCTATACCCGTCGATTAACCTTAACGAAATGACAGAAGAAATAAACAAGACTATACAGAAACAATACACAGACACAGAAATTATAAATACAATGGAAAGTGCAACAAATCTGATCCTAAACGAAAGTTATTTTAAATTTAACAATAAGATATATAAACAGCTGAGGGGTGTACCGATGGGGTCCCCCATTTCAAATGTGGTTTCAGAATGGAAAATACGAGTAATGGAAAAAAGAATAATACAGGATCATAAAAATGAAATACGCCTTTGGGTAAGGTATGTGGATGATATATTTATCATAACAAACAGAACAGTAAACTTAAAAAACCTCTTAAACGAAATAAATAAATACGATAGCAATATACAATTTACAATAGAAGAAGAAAAGAACCGACCCCTACCATACCTTGACGTAAAAATAATATACGAAAATGACCAGATAAAAACAACAGTCTATAGAAAACCTACTGCAAACCTAGCGATAATGTCAAGCAAAACAAATACACCAATAAACTATAAACTTGCAGCCCTAAATACTTACATCTATAGAGCACTCTATATATGTTCAACAGAAAAGTTATTAAAAGAAGAATTAAGGATTATAGAGAACATAGGACGTAACGCTGGCCATCCAAGAAAAACAATAGACAAGCTAATCAGAAAAGCGAAAGAAAAAATTAACTGGATCCAACCAGGACAAAATAAAAAGGATTATACACCCCCCTACCATACATGAACGGCACCAAAAATAAAACGCGAAATTAGTAAACTCGGAAAGATAGCCCCAATCACACCCAACCCTTCCCTATTTAAAACGATACGAAATGAAGCAGAAAGATACGACGAATTACAGACGGCAGGAGTATATAAAATTAAAGCCTCAAATACAGACAATAAGGAAATTACATACATCGGGATGACAAAGCGAAAAATAAGCGAAAGGTATAAGGAGCATATCCGCGACATAAAATATAATAATCAAGCAACAGCCTTCTCACGAACAAATTTAAAAAACCCCATAATACCTCAATCAATAAAAATAGAAAAAATAGCTGCATATGATAATCCCCACAACACCCTAATGAGAGAGGCTATCGAGATTAACCTCGAAAGAAAAAGTGTATGCAACGATATGGCGCATGCAAATGTTGACTCCCTTTGGCTAAAAATGCTGGAAAGAGGGGGAAAGTGAAAAGGGAGAAGGGGGAAAAAATGGAAAAAGAGAAATGATAAAAGGTCGAAAATGAAACTGCGAGCCGCCAAGTGAAACTGAAGAAGTCCAAGAAATGGACGAAAACGTTTTTTCAGAGAAGTGCCAAAGAGTATGGACAATGCAATATATATTTATAAATAGCATAGTTTTAACGATATACCGGAATTTATGTCCTTTTTAAGTAAAAAAATGTGGTTTGTTTTTTTAAGAAAAGTAAAGAAATGTAAATTATAATGTTCGATTTTAATATGTACAAAACGAAAGATAAAGGATTTTTTAAAATGAAAGTTAAGTGTCATGAATCTTTATATATTAATGTAAAACAAATGTGGTAAAAGTGTCTATACTGGTGGCTACTATAATGCCTGAAATATAGGTATAAGAAAATTTAAGGGTTAGTATATAGTATTAAAATATAAGAGCTATTGTATAAAATAAAGTGTACTTTTTAGATCAAAATGTGTGTAATGTTAATTGCACGTCAAAATGACCGGGAAAAACTAAAAGTGTCTTCGGGGAATGAATTTTTTTCCAAAGGGTTATTTTTCGTATTTTTTTAAATGGTTTGCAGTATTTTAAAGAGAATTGGATGTATATGCCGTTTTGTATTTTCTCTTTTGCGCATTTTGATATTTGGACTGGGTGTGTAACTCTGAAACATGCTGGAAAAAGGGAGGGGAGGGTAGAAGTTGTCCGGTATGTTAAAGGATTTTTATTTATTTATTTATTTATTTATTTATTTTAAGAGTCGTTATTATTCAAACTGTTTGAAATTTTTAGAAATTAAAAACATAATATTTTCGAAACAAGTTTGGAACAATCGAGAAAAAAATATTGATATTTAGTGGTAAAATAGTGTTGGCACGTAAAAAGTTTTTTTTTTTTTCTTCATTTGGTTTAATTCAGTAGCCAAAAATAATAGTCCATGTTTTCCGAACTCTTTGAGATTTTGAAGAGCCTACGTAGATTAAAAAAGAATGACAAAAATATGAATAATAATAAATCCTAAAATTCCTGATTTCCGTTCTTCATGGCCCCACCAGTGGCTGAGAGGTTCTGCTCTCTAAGCTGGTAGACGGGAGGTGCTGGGTTCAATCCCAATCGCGCCCGTCGGCCTAACCGTTCGGAGTTTTCGTGGTTTTCTTCGAGCCGTGGATCTTCCATGCGTTAATACGGGTTAGGTTCCCTTAGAAAGACCCCCACGAAGGGCACCCCCCCCCCTGGGCCTATATCCCTCGTGCAGATAATTGGCCGTCATAAATACAACCAACCGTTCTTCATGTTACACCCGCTTTGGAAATCGGGTTTTGAGCATGCGCGAATGCTCGGAAGGAGAGAGGTGAGTTTTTGATGAGAATTCTTTCTTATTTTTAAGTAATAACTCAACTAATAATCAGAAACTATAAATTCAGAGTCTCAGGTGCAAAAGGGAAAGGCCTTGATCTACCCTAGCCCAAATTTTCGGCCTTGTACGTGCGGTAGATTCAGGGATGTAGTCGTAAAAAAGACAGAGGGTATTCGCTCTAAGCAGAGGGTATATGCTCAAAGCATAGAGTATACCCTAGATTGTATATACTGTAGTTTTCATGAGAAACAGAGGGTATACGGTACTCCTTAAAAAAATCCAGAGGGTATACGGCGTATACCCGCGTATACCCTCCACTACATCTCTGGGTAGATTTTTCTAGTTATAGCGGGCACACACACAGAGCGAAATTTTTTTTCTTTTTTTTTTACTTTCTTCTATCTTCAATAGAAGAAAGTATTGTAATCGAAATTTTTTTCGACTTTCGGTTTTCGACGGATTTACACGTTTTAGGGGTCAGAGATCCCAAAATACATGTTTATAGAAAATGTCTGTCTTTCCGTCTGTCCGTGTGTCTGTCGCCATTGTACCACCAAAAAGTGTTTGAAGTTATGCATAGAATTGAACCAAATTTTTATTTTAAGTTTTTGACTATGGCAAGCAGATCCTCCCTGAATTTAGAAAAAATTCGTAGGTAGGGGCGCTGTAATAGCGATTTTTGTGCGATTTTGAATATTGTACCATCCAAAAATGTATGAAGTTATGTATAGAATTGAACCAAATTTTTATTTTAAGTTTTTGGCTATGGCAAGAAGGTCCTCTCCGAATTTGGAAAAAATTCGCCACTAGGGTGCGCTGTAATAGCGATTTTTGTGCGATTTTAAAAATTGTACCATCCGAAAGTGTATGAAGTTATGCATGGAATTGAACCAAATGTTTTGTGTATGTTTCTGGCTATGGCAAGCAAGTCTTCCCTGAACTTGAAAAAATTCCGCCAGAAGGGGGCGCTATAATTGGATCTCTGTGCCATTTTCATTATTGTACCATCGAAAAGTGTATGAATTTATGCATAGAATTGAACCAAATTTTTTGTGTATATTTCTGGCAAGTTCAAACAAGTCCTCCCTGAATATGAAAAAAAAAATCTGCCGGAAGAAGGACGCTGTAATAGCGATGTTTGTGCCATTTTCTTTATTGTACAATCGAAAAGTGTAAAAAATTATGCATACAATTGAACCAAATTTTTTGTGCATGTTTTTGGCTTTGGCCAACAGGTCCTCTTGAATTTGGAAATATTGCGCGATAAAGGGGCTCTGTGATAGTGATTTTTGTATACTTTTCTTGATTTTTCGTAGTTCTATTGTTCATTGGCGGCTCGTGCAAAGGCGGGAACTCGCTTCCTGCTAAACCGGCTATTCGCAAACATCTGATAACAACAGAATAAGGAAAAACTATTAATTTTAACAAATATCATGATATAGATTAACTCGTTTTTAGTACGTTTAATTGACTGAAGCAGAAATTTAAGATGAAAATCAAAGTTGGTATAGTATTGAACTAATAATATTGAAGTATTAACATGTGTAACTAGTTTTTGAAATATTAAGATGTATAATATAGAAGAAAGTTTTGGGAATGGCACATCCAACTAATTTAGTATAGATATTTGATTGTTTTTCAAAAAGGTGTTTATAATATTATATGAAAGGATAAGCTTGATATTACACAATTTTTCAGCTCCTAATACCAATATGGGTGTAAAAATGTAATTATACTCTTTCATGAATAGTATACTGTTAAAGATCATTCTTTTGATTATTTTTCATTCATTTCAGATGGACTTTGTCAATAACTGATATTTTCCCCCAGATATAGTAAACTCTTGTAATATTTTCCAGTCTCTAGGAAACGCAAGCATTACCTTTGGGATTTCAATGATGATGGCATGAATTCACCAACCAAAGCTCGTAAATTGCTATCTGTTGCACAGAATGAAAGCAAAAGTTTGCGGAAGAAAATTAAAAAGATAAATGAGATAAACGAGATAAATAAGAGATTGGAAAAGAAAGTCTATACTTTGAAAGAAATGATAGTACAGCTTAAGAAGAAGCGTTTAGTATTACAGCCAGCTGTCAATATTTTAGAGGTAAAAAGAAATGTTTATTTTCCAAAGATATTTTCTTTTAGTTTTGTCTTCTATTCTTCTACAGTCCATATTTTTAAAGCTATGTTTCTTTTTTAAATAGCAATAATTTGAAATAAGACTTTAATTATTTTTATTTATCGTTGATATTTAATTCGCATCTTTTTTCATGATAGCATTGGGATAGTGAGCATAGGTGCCTTAAAGTTATGATTTTAATGCATATTAGCACTTTAATTTTAGAGAAAGTATAATGAAGGTATTGTAGCCAATTTTGCAACAGAGTAACCTTGCTTTGCCAAAAATTTGCAATAATCATAATAAGAACTGATCGTGGATATTGTCTGTGTACAAAATACACTAAGATTGAAAACTCGGCGTCTGTTTGATAAGCAGATTACAGTTGTCAATACAAAATTACTTCCCCTCACTCTCATCCCTTTCTGTTATATATATGTGTGTCAGGTTTTGCTGCAAGAACTTGTTAGATGTCTTTTGACTTTCAAAGGTATTATATATATGAGTCTCAACCTTGCTACAGAAGTGGCATAACTCAAAAAACTTCGTTTTTCAGGGAATGCGAAAAACTGTTTCCGGGCTGTGGAACGGTCGATGGCCATCTTGCAAATACAACTGCTACTTGGTGGCTGTATTTTCAGTGCACTATCTGGTACTTTAGATAATTGGTAGGGGGCGTAAAATTTAAGTAGAATGGCAGCCATAACTCAAAAAATCCAATTTTTGAGTTGTGCCACTTTTAAAGCAAGGATGCGACACACACACACACTTATATATAGATGTATTTATAGACTTTTTTCTTATAGACAACGTTTGATGGACCAGCACTGGAGATTTTACTACGAGCTTCTAAAAAGAAAAGAAAGGGAAAATATCCACCAGAATTGAGAAGTTTTGCACTGACATTGCATTTTTACTCCAAAAAAGTATACATGTATGTGAAGAAAGTTTTTGATACATGTTTACCTAACCTATCTGCCATAAAAAGATGGTATCAGGTAGTACATGGCTCACCTGGCATAACGAAAGAAGCCCTAGAGGTGTTAATGTACAAAGCTGAAGATGCTACTCAAAAAGGCAAGCAAATTGTTTGTGGCCTTATAGTAGATGAAATGTCAATTCGAAGACACATAGAATTGGATAACGGCAAATTGACAGGCTATGTAGATTATGGAGCAGACATTGACACGGAAGAACTACCTGTTGCTAAAGAAGCGTTAACATTTATGGTTAACGCAATAAATGGAGATTGGAAAATACCAGTTGCCTATTTTTTGATTGATGGACTAGATGCTAGTGAGCGTGATAATCTCATTAAAATGACATTAGAATGTTTGTATGAGACTGGCATTAAGGTAGTTGCATTAACTTTTGATGGGTTGCCTTGTAACATAAAAGTTGGTCGTGAACTAGGGACAAATCTAGATGCATCCACTTTAAAAACCTCTTTTCCACATCCTAAAACTAACGAATATGTATTCATTTTGATAGATGCATGCCATTGTTTAAAACTGGTACGGAATATTTTAGCCTCGAAAGGTTCGATGTTTGATGGAAAAAAATAAATCGTGGACTGGAATTACATAATTAAATTGGAACGATTTCAGCAAGACCAGGGACTTATGGCCGGCACAAAAATTAGAAACCGCCATATACAATGGTATAATGAAAAAATGAAAGTAAAGCTGGCAGCACAAATGCGAAGTAAAAGCGTTGCACATGCGCTTAGCTGTCTTTCTAACGACATGCAAAATAATAAAATAAGGGAAGCATTTAAAGGCTGTGATGCTACAGTAAGGTTTATTAATATTTTTAATGATTTATTCGATTCACTAAATAGTAGAAATTTACTAAGTAGAGGTTTTAAATCGCCTATTAAAATGGGCAATGCAAAAAAGTTTTTTGAATTATTTCATGAATGCGAAAATTACATAAGAGGTTTGACCGTTTCCCGGGATGGCCTTCATCTCATTGACAGCAAGTGGAAGACGGGATTCCTTGGATTTGTGATATGCATTAAAAGCGTTGAAGGATTGTTTAGAAGATTAGTTGAATCTGTAGATTCTCCAATGTCATTCTTAATGACTTATAAATTAAGTCAAGACCACTTGGAAACATTTTTTAGCTTGATTCGAAGTCGTGGAGGTTATAATAACAATCCTTCAGCGAAGCAGTTCAAAGCTGCATACAAACAGTTGCTTGTTCGGCACGAAATAGCCTCATCGGAAAATGCGAATTGCCTACCACTCTCCGAAATTCCTATTTTGAGTGTATCAGGCCAAAGCAGAAGTAATTTCCTTAACCGAATAAACCATGATACTCATCGTCACTTGAGTAATGATTTGGAGGTTATTGATAACTTTCAAGAAGCAACATATGATACTGATTATGCAGGTGATAACCCTCCAAAAATTATAAACGAATATGTAGAAGATGTTGTTGGATATATTTCAGGGTTTGTTCAACGAAAATTGCTTGCTTCGATTAAATGCGAAGAACGTACAGCAGCTATAGTGTCTAATTGCACTTCACAATCATTTCATCTGATCAATCGTAAAAATAGAGGCGGCCTTTTACAACCTAATAATAGTCCAGGCAATAGGGAATTTTACCTAGCAAAATTAATGGTAGTACTGGAAATCGGCTTTCTAGATGTTGTTTGGGTCGCTGAATCCGAATTTGTAACTTCCCACCAAAATTTCCCCAGGCAACCTCCCCAAATTTTGCTAAAAAGTCCCCCAAAAAAGGTTTTTATTAAAAAAAATCAATTTTTTTATTGTTTTACAGAAAAAAGTATCTAGAAATTTAGAAAGTAGACAAAATTTCCAACAAATTAGATATATGACATTATGACTTAGGAGGAAGGGGAAGGGGGGATCTGTCTCGGAACATGCGCGCGGTGCTGCGTAAACGAAGTTGCGCAATTCCACTTAACCACTCACACGCTTACATTCGCCCTCCCATCTCCCCTCCGAACTTTCTCTATAAGGTTTACTTTAAGATTTTTGGCTCGCTGAATCCGAATTTTTAACTTCCCCCCAAAATCTCACCCCAATTATTTGTTTTTTACTTAAATTTCTTATTGTTTTAGGGGAAAAGCATTACAAAATTAAAAAACTAGACAAAATTTGCAACAAATAGGATATATGACATTATGAATTAGGATGAACGGGGAGGGTTAGGGCTGCCTCGGAACATGCACTGCGGCGCTACGTGCACTAAATGATGAAGTCCAGGCAATTGGGGATTTTATCTGGCAAAATTAACGGTAGTACTAGAAATCGGCTTTCTAGATGTTTTTTGGGTCGCTGAATCCGAATTTGTAACTTCCCACCAAAATTTCACCCGGAAACCCCCCCCAAAAATTGATTTTTTGAAAAAATTTGGTTTTTGAGAAAAGCGCGCGGGGAATGTTCCGAGGCAGCCCCCTCTCTCCCCGTTTATCCTACATCATAATGTCATGTATCCTATTTGTTGCAAATTTTGTCTAGTTTCTGAATTTCGTAATGCTTTTCCCCTAAAAAATAAGAAATTTAAGTTAAAAACAACTATTTGGAGGGGGGTTTCGGGGGGGGGGAATTTTGGGGGTAAGTTAAAAATTCGGATTCAGCGACCCAAAAAACTTAAAATAAACCTTATAGAGAAAGTTTGGATTGAAGATGGGAAGGCTAATGTAAACGTATGAGTGGTTAAGTGGAATTGCGCAACTTAGTTTACGCAGCACCGCGCGCATGTTCCGAGGAAGATCCCCCCTTCCCCTTCATCCTAAGTCATAATGTCATATATCTAATTTGTTGAAAATTTTGTCTACTTTCTGAATTTCTAAATACTTTTTCTCTGATTTTTTTAATAAAAACCTTTTTTTGGGGGGCTTTTTACTAAAATTTGGGGGGGGGGGGGGGGTTGCCGGGGGAAATTTTGGTGGGAAGTTACAAATTCGGATTCAGCGACCCAAAAAACATTTAGAAAGCCGATTTCCAGTACTACCATTAATTTTGCTAGGTGGAGTCCCTATACGGTCTCTATTGCCTGGACTATAAGGACTTTTACAAACTCTGCAAAATTGGTGAAAGAAGTTTTCGCACAATTCAAGCTGCTGGGAAAGTAGCATAAAAAAATTTTATAGAACTATTAATTCAACATTCAATGAGATATATCGATTCGAATGTGTTTTCGGTATTACAGGAACACATACTAAATCAGAGCATTTTCGGCAATCACCACATTATTTTAATTAAAAGTGTTTTATTTGAATATTTTAAAATTAGACTTTGTCATGTTACGAAATCTCTTACAGCCTCTTTGCAATCTAATAAACTTCGAAGCAAAAACTCAAGATCAACAATATTCAAAGGCCATTAATAACTTTTAGCCTTCTGTACATTCAGCCTTATATAAGGGTCGCCCAAATGAAAGTAGCATTGCTGTAATAATTCCGCCATCTGAAGAGAAAGAGGACTGCACATCTCCTTTTGAGGGCGCAGAGTGCTGGGAATGCATGTGATATCGTCCGATGCGCGTGTTAGCACGTTAAAAGACATCGTTCGCATCATGGATGCCTCCAAATGATGTCAACGCGCGATCGTGCAATTTTTAACCGCGGAAAATGTGAGTGCTAGTGAAATCTATCGTCGAATGCAGTAAGTGTATGGCACGGAGTGCATGTCACGCAGATCGGTGGATATTGCGATGGTTTAGGGATTTTCGTAGTAGAAGATGACCACATGCGCTTGATCAGGTCGTGACCAATCATCTTTCTCTTCAAATAGCGGAGTTATTACAGCAATGCCACTTTCATGTGGGCGACCCATATAGTAATCATGTGGCTCTACCCTTTCAGTTGTTCCTGTATCTCGAATAGCTCAGCATTGTAATCCTTTTTTAAAGTTTTATTTACATTTTTTATTTTTATTTTTCTTCCTTTTTAGGTGCGTTTGTAATTATATAAATACTTATCACCTATAGTTATCGTTCTGTCCGTCCGTCTGTCCACATATAACAGAGCAAAAACTACCCAAGCAAATCGTTTGAAATTAAAAATATATAATTGTTGCATAATTTTGTCAAGTTATTTCAAATTTTATAAAAATCGGATGCATAGTTTAATTACAGGGACAGTCAAAAGTTTTCCGTTACATTAGGGCCAATGGCAAAAAATTATTGCAAGTGCATTTTAGTGATGTTACAGCGTTCCGAATGATCTGAAATTTTAAATATATAATTGTTGCAAGATTTTATCGAGTCATTTCAAATGTTATGAAAATTGGTTGTATAGTTTAATTATAGGGACAGTCAATATTTTCCGTTATATTACGGCCGATAGGAAAAAAATATTGCAAGTGCATTTTAATGATTATATGCATGATTATATAATGATTATATAATGATTATATAATGATGATATGCATAAAAATGCCTTTCGAACAGAAGGAAATCGGATAGGCACTTATGATGTGCACTAAAATATACATTCAGTGCAATATGCTGTTCAAAAATTATTTATAAAACTAGTTATAGTACGAACGCACCTCATTTGCCACGTTTGACGAGCAATTTCCAACTTCTTTAAAAATTGATAGTTCCATGTTTTCACCCTCTTAGTATTTTTGTACGAGAAAGTAATTAAAGAAATTAGAATTAGACAATTTTTAATCAGAACCTACATTAACTGTTTAAGGATCCGGGACAAGGATAATTATGGGACACCCCCTCACACACTTATCTTTTTCTTTGAATGATTATAAATAAGGCATAACGATTACATAATAAGATGGTATATACTTATAAGATATGCAGCTACATTTGATGCACTCATAACTTTTAGCAAAAAATTATTAAAACAAAAATTAATATTAATTAATCGCTCAAACTCATTAATATGCCTGTATTAAGAAATCAATATTTTAATTATTTTCCACAAAATATTTAAAATTCAAAATTTTACAGAATTGCGAACGAAATGAAAAAACAGCTGCTTCGTCACGCGAGGGGGGAGTGGAAGGGGGGCAGGACGCCTTCTGATGTAAAAAACTTAAAATACAAGTCTGGACATATACTGATGCAATGTATCTTTTTAGCTTGATGTTAATTAACCGAAAATGAAAATTAGCACTGAAGTGCGTTATCTTATATTGAATCTGCTTTTTTTTAATGTATTTTTATGTTTTTCTACTGCGTTTCCTTCTTTATTTATTTAAATATATCATTTAATAAAACTAGTTTGTGAATTATAATTTTGTTTATTAACGAATTTTCTGTGGAATAGTTATGATTCATTGTTATATAGATCGGAGGTTGCCAACCGGGAGTCCTTCAGAAATTTTCAGTGTTCCGCAGAAAATTCCGAACATTACTTGGGTTTTTAATGTTTACTAATAATTGTACTGTATAAATAATAAAACTATTAATGATTACATGATAATACTCTATAAAATTCGCATATTTGTAAAAATTTAGATGTTTCGTTTTGAAAATTTAAATTATAGCGGTCATTAGTAATTATATTAATAGAGATTATTCAGTATAGGCATTGTTTGTCGTGTTGTATAACATTTAACATAGGTAACTATGAATTTTGGACTCTCCCGAAAATATGAATATTCATTATTCACTGGAAAAGCAACGGAAATTTTGGCTGATTTTCAACTACATATTTCTGCAAAACAAATATTTTGATGATTGGGTCACAGCAATTAAAACACGTTACTGGTCTCAGCTTGAAATTAAAACTGCTCTCTGTGTTCAAGCGATTTCATTCACTCTGTAAAAATAGATGAACTTATTTGAAACAAATAGAAATAAATATCACTGTAAAATGGGTGATACTTAAATAAGCTTCAATTATCTTGTAATATTGAAATTAACTTTAATGATTTTGTTGCAATTAAACAACCTTTAAAGATTTTTTTAATGATTAAATAAGACGATGATTATTATAATGCTACACCCCTCATTTATAATTTTATTTCATTAAATATGTACATTTCATTTTAATATAATAAAAATTCTGTGATAATTATTGTACAAATATTTTTTGTGATTAAAAATTTCTTAGTAGTGGCCCGTGAGATTTCAAATTATGGATTTAGTGTTTCATGATATTATTGAATTAACCATAGCTAAATACATTTTGTTTTTTTAAATTCTATTGTTTCTGAAACTGAATTTTTGCATTTTGGACTTATCCTATTTCTAACTACTTTGTGTGTATTTATGCAATTTGTTTTGTAAAATAATTCCTGTATGTGTGTTATAGTAGTGTACTAAATTATTTATAAACTTGCATACCTGAAGCAAAAGTTGTATGTAAAATTATGTGTGTAAGTTTACTGAATTATTATCGTTACTGAATTATTCAACTAAACATTTCAATTAATTGAAAAAATTCTTTATCGTGGCCCATGAGATTTCAAATTATGGATTTAGTGTTTCGTGATACAAATGTATTAAGCATAGCTAAAAACATTTTGTTTTCTAATTATATTGTTTCTGAAACTGAAATTTTGTATTTTGGACTTATCCTATTTCTGACTACTTTGTGTGTATTTATGCAATTAGTTTTGTAAAATAATTCTTGTATGTGTGTTATAGTAGTGTACTAAATTATTTATAAACTTGCATCCCTGAAGCAAAAGTTGTAAATAAAATTGTGTGTGTGAGTTTATTGAATTATTATCGTTACTGAATTATTCAATTAAACATTTCAATTAATTGAATGGGTTGTTCTTGATATATTTGCTTGGAAAGAAAAACAATAATAAACATTTTGTTAATTCAGAAAGTTTAAAGCTGACATTTCTTGTCAATTAAGAGGTCCTTTATATATTGGGTTGGCAACTAAGTTCCCGCAGTTTGTTTTAAGACACTTTTTCTACCGGAACCTACATTCTATTTTTTTGATCGAATTAATTTATGAGAAATATGAATATCAAATTCACAATATATCTTTACTTAATAGGTGCTAAAATACAAATGTTAAAACATTTTAAAAACAATGAAGATGTTGAAACATTGGAGTCATATGATGTTTAAAATCCGAGCGCTCTCGACTGAACCATCAGTCGTCATCAGGGAAAGATCACTGCCGAATGAAAGACAAACAGCTGGTTAAATATCAAAGGGCTGATTAGCTGCTCCTCTCTGGTTTCCTTCCTTCCCACCCTTCTATTTGTGATTCGTTTAGTTTCTCCCTTTGATATTTAACCAGCTGTTTGTCTTTCATTCGGCAGTGATCTTTCCCTGATGACGACTGATTGTTCAGTCGAAAGCGCTCGGATTTTGAACATCATATGACTCCAATGTTTCAACATCTTCATTATTTTTAAAATGTTTTAACATTTGTATTTTAGCACCTATTAAGTAAAGATATATTGTGAGTTTGATATTCATATTTCTCATTTATTTCATTAAGGTGAATCTGTCGTTCAACTTGAAATATAGTTTTCTATATTTATTTAATTTGAATTAATTTATGTTAAATTTCAGATCATTAAAATGTAATGTCAGCTATAAAGTACCAAGTGGGTTGGCAACTAAGTTCCCGCCGTGTTTTTAAGTACATACACTGGTGTCCAAAATTGAGGATAAGTCAGAAAATGCTAATTTTTAAGTACGCGAATACTCAAAAGGAAATAATATAATTCAAATAATTACTATCCCTACAGCACAGCTAGTCCATATAGCATCTCATTCATGTCACACATAGTCGCAAGTGTCACAGTCACTACGGTAAAACAAAAAATAGGAAATTCCACACGTCTCATTATGAGTCTCAAATTATCACTATATGTGACTCCACTGAGAGGTCAATGTGACTGCTGCTTTGTGACGAGTCACCAGGTGATTTTACAATATAGCTACATTGTGACTATCATGTGACCGTCATTTTTAGACTCAATTTCAAAGTCATGATGAACGTTGCATTATGATAACTCACCAAATAATATCACATTATAGTCAAATGGTGACTTATACAAAAGAGCACAATGGTGACTTCACAGTAGTCTTTCTGTCACCTGAAAGTCATCATGTGACTTTAATGTGACATTATTTGGTAACTTATCCCAATGCAGCGTTCACGATGACTTGAAATTGAGTCTGCAGATGACAGTCACATGAAAGTCACAATATAACTACACTGTAAAGTCACATGGTGACTCGTCACAAAGCAACGCTCACAGTGACGCCTCAGTGGAGTCACATATAGTGATCATTTGAGACTCACAAGGAGATGTATGGAATTTCCCATTTTTTTGTTTCACCATAGTGACTGTGACACTTGTGACCTTCTGGGACATAAATGAGACGTTATATGGACTAGCTGTGCTGCAGAGATAGTAATTATTCGAATTATATTATTTCCCTTTGAGTATTCGCGTACTTGAAAATTAGCATTTTGTTATTGGTCCTGAATTTTGAACACCAGTGTATTTTTCTTCCGAATGTACATTTTTTTGATCGAGTTAAATTTCATATCATTAACTCTTTGCATTCGTATGTCCAGCCTGACTGGACATCGTCTTTCTTTGTAAAATTTGTTTTTGGCACCAGTAATAAAGGAAAATGAAATTTGCCTTATTTAATTACAGCATTTTTGAAATTGTGTACTTGAAGGAAACTTCTTTTTAAAAGTGGTGTAAACCGAATAAAATTTGTGTAAGAGACGGCCGAGTCGAAAGGGTTTAAATGGAATGTCAACTATGGAATGCCAACTGGGTTGGCAACTAAGTTTCCGCCGTTTTTTTTTATTATTATTTAAAAGTTTATTTTTCAATAAAAAATAATAAATAATTAATCAACAATGTATTCTCCTTGTTGTTTACAACTTCTTCCCAACGTTCAACAAGATTTTCAATACCTCGTTGGTAGAAATCTCCCGGTTTCGACTCGAAAAATTCATCCAACCAAGCTCTCAATTCTGCATTATTATTGAACGAAACTCCGCGCATAGCATTTGATAGAGATCAAAAGAGGTGGAAATCCGTTGGTGCCAAATCAGGAAAGTACGGCGGATGCAGCAGCACTTCCCAGCCCTGTGTTTGAATAGCTTCCTTGGTCATATTGGCGATATGAGGGCGGGCGTTGTAGTGCAGCAAAAGGTCTCCATGCTGCCGATTAGGTTTTTTCTCTTGAATAGCCGTATTGAGTCGTTCCATTTGTCGAACATAGAGTTCCGCGTTGACTGTTTGGTTCTGTTCAAGCAATTCGTAATGGATAATCCCTTCCCAGTCCCACCATACGCACAACATCGTTTTACGTGGATGAAGATTTTGTTTCACACGCGGCGTTGGTAAATTACCGGGGCTAAGCCATTCCTTGCGTTGCTTCATATGGCACCATTTTTCGTCGCCAGTAAAGAAATCGGGAGAGTTCGGAAAAGAAATCGTTGCTTGTTTCCATGAGTTGAGCGGTGACGAGCAAGCAAACCAGCGGAGATTGTGGCTCGTTGGTTTTTGTTGTTGTCACTTAAAGCATGCGGAACCCATGCTCCAAACTTCTGAACCTTTCCCATCGAGTGAAGATGCTTCTCTATAGCAGTGTGGGAGAATTTCATTTTCTCTGCGAGTTCTCTTGTCGTTTGACGCGAATTTTCGTGCAAAAGTTGGTTTAATCGCTCCTCATCGAATTCAACTGGACGGCCAGAACGAGGTGCGTCTTTGATGTCAAAATTTTCATTTTTGAACTTGGCATACCAATCATGGGCGGTCCTTTCAGATATGGCACCTTCGCCATACACAGCACAAATGTCGCGAGCAGCTTTTGCGGCCTTGCAACCAGTGCTGCCAGTGGGTTACTTTTTTTAAATTCAGCTTTCTTGATTGGCACCACTTTTTTGAAACGGTAAAATTTCCTTTGTTTTAGCCTTAATTAATATGCCATTAAATAAGGCGCATTTTACCACTTCAAATAAGTGGTGCCAATCAAGAATCTTGTTTGAAAAAAAGTAGCCCATCTGGCAACACTGCTTACAACCTTGATTAAAAGCAAAGAGGAGGAGGTGTCTAAAATGCTCCTTCTTCTCAACTTAACACTCCATTTAAATGATCAGAATTGAAACAAAAATTAACTCTATCCAAAAAACAAAATACAGATTCCGGTAGGAAACTCTATTTAAAAAAAACTGCGGGAACTTAGTTGCCAATCTAATAACATCAGCTTTTTCAAACTAAAATAATTATTAAATTCTTTAATTCAAAGTAAAGCATATTCGAATTTAAAGCATATCTTTGTGTGTATTTATGCAATTTGTTTTGTGAAATAATTCCTGTATGTGTGTTATAGTCGTGTACTAAATTATTATTTATAAACTTGGACCCCAAAACAAAAGATGTAAATAAAATTATGTGTGTCAGTTTATTGAGTTATGATCGTTACTGTATTATTCATTTAAACCTTTCAATTAATTGAATGTGTTGTTACAGATGTATTTGTTTCGAATGAAAAACAATAAACGTTTTATGAATTCAGAAAGTTTAAAGCTGACATTTCTTTTTCAATTAAAATGTCCTTTATGTAATATCAGCGTTTTCCAATTAAAATAATTATTAAATTCTTTAAAATTCTTTAGTTTATAAAAAAGTTTGACGTGTTTCTTAATTTGTAGTAATAATAAGTAAATAATTCATCACCTAAATTTCACTTCCCTCGAAATTTAATCTTTCTTCCCCCCCCCCCCCCTTGGCCTTCTAGCACACAAAGTTAAACTTTTTAACTAATTTTTAACCATTTGGAAAAATGGTTATTGTCCTCGCCAGGATAGGAAATCTAAAGCATATCTGAAGCTTTTTATTGGTTTAATCGGCATTTTTTAACCATTTGGAAAATGGTTATTGTCCTCGTCAGGATAGGAAATCAAAAACATAACTGAAGCTTTTTATGGGTTTAATCCGCATTTATTTGTTTTCTGAATGGTCTATACAGTAACCTGTATTTCCCTTTAATTTCAACAGAGATAGATACTTCTGTTGCCACTATGACAAAAAAGTAATAAAAACTACAAAAAAAAAAATTAATAACTCAGAAACAAATTGAGATACAGCTTACAAACAAATTGCATTTAAAAGTACATTTTTTCTCTATTCGACGGTGTAAAAAGTAATAGTGTGGGATGTTTAGAAGTTTAAGAATGAAATTTCGTTTAAAATGGGTCGTCAGATTTCCAAGAAATCTGACGACGGAAAAGCTTTTTCCCGAATAGCCAATGAAATGCTTGAATAATACGTAAGTTTCAGTTGGATAATACGTAAGTTTCTAAAAAAGAAAAGAAAAGAAAACAAGGTATACACTAAGCAGAAATATATGATCTGTGTATGCGGATTTCACAGCAATGGAATGTATTTGCAAAACGATTGAAAATTAGCCGAAATTTTCGGTAAAGCAGTGAAAAGAAATCTTTCTTTAAAGTTTGAGAAACACATTTCTAAGTTTTAAATTAGTGTAATCCATTTTAATAATGAATTGTACAATAGTTATCTTTTAGTTTGCTGTATAACACAAATGTTTAATTTTTATGAAAGAAACATTTAAATTAATTCAGTAAGAATTACCTAATAAATGATAGAAAAAAATGGTATTATAGAAAATTTAAATACAAATGTATTTATTCGCCGCATACATCTATTAATTTTTAATGACACTAGTAACCATTGTTATTTTCTTTCAGGAAATCTGACGAGTCGCAGGCGATTTTTGTCGCTTGCAATTTTTACGTGTAATAACACTATTATTCATCGCGTACGTAATGTATGATGAACTCCGTGCGATTTTTTCTCTTAAATTTTAGTCTTTGGAAAAATCGTTTTCCAAATGGTCGTTGCAATTTGTTAAATTGCTTCTTAATTTTTTTTTTTCTGTCCTATTTGTTCTTTGTATTAACAATAAAAATATAAGTATCTAATGAAATTAAATATAAACAAAACCATGTCAAAGGTTGAAAACTGAGCTAAATTATTAAATATATATATAGTTATCTAAATAAAAGTTTCATAATTTCTTTTATTTATTTATTACTGATGAGCCATTCTTTGAATGATAAAGAATTCAAGCATGAAATAAATAAATCTTAAGAGAAAATATCCTGTGTACTTTCAGATTTCTTTTAGTACAGTTTTATATTTCTGTCAACTCTCAAGTTTCTGAATCACAGCATAAAAATGCTGCACTCCTGCCAAGAGCTGCGATAGAGCAACAGAACTAGCGTTGCTACTGGCAACCTTTCATCGCCAAATGCCAGCTGTCACGTGGGTCATCCTGTCCGCACTTTTTACGGACGAAAGTAACGGGGATGAGCCAAAGCCGCCTCAAGACTACAAGCCAAACACAAGGTTTCATGACGTCACGACGCGGGGCTTAGATCAGCCGTGGAGAGTACATGCGTTATTTAAAACATTAATTCTTTCCTCCATATTTCAACTTATTATCACAGCATATGGGAAAAAAAATAAAAACTTATAGTTTAAAGACGCTAATTAAGTGCTTTTTATCAATTTCGATCACTAGAAACAATAATAACGATAACACAAAAACAATATTTATGAAACAATATCACTGTGTCAATGAAAATGTGCATCAGAATTAAAGATACATTAAAGAAAATCCGTTCATTAATGAAAAAAAAAAAATCCCAAGTATTAAATTTATTTTAGTAGACAGTTTTTATTATTTATTCTACTTTGAAATTTAGAAACAATATCAATTATCTATTTGGTATATATTCAAAAACAAGACATTATACATTATTACATATACATATACATATACATATATATATATATATATATATATATATATATATATATATATATATATATATATAAATTTGCAGTTTAAACACATAAATTGAATTATTTTGCTTTCAATTATTTCAAAATAAATAAATAACAATAAGTGTGCCAATCAAAACCCACATTTAAAAATTAAATTAAAGTGGAAGAAAAGTGAATGTTAAATGAAAACAAATTCAAGTTGTGTTCTATTTTTATTTTTAATTGGGCTTGAAATTATACAGTAAATATCCTATTAAATATTAAGTGATTTGAAACCTGCATATAACAAATAGTAAAATTAAAGTAAACATGAAATTAAGTATTCTTATAAATAAATTTTCGTACTGTAAACTTTACTTATCGGAAATGGGTAATTTTCACATAAAATCCATTAAATTAAAAAACATAAAACTGTCATAATACTAAAACAACACAAGTTCATGAAACAGAAAATTATTATTTAGTTTTGTATTCGTTTGATATATTATGCAAGGTACAAGCAATAGATTTTTTAAAAAATGTATTGACATATGAAGAGAAAAGTAAAAGAAAGAAAGAAAAGACTTTCATCAATTGGAATTAAAATATTCCTAATTTATGTTCATTTTCCTCGAATGTTTAGGTAATAGCTGATAAAAAAAACATCAAAAAACACAAAAACCTTCCACGAAAATATTTCATTTCCAAAATAATGTTGTGTGGGTTCTTAAATGTTTGTTCACATCTTTAAAGCTTAAAATAATCAATTTTTATGAGATGAAAAGTATTTCCTGACTAGATCTAAAAGTAAATTTATAATTATAGAATAATAATTTTATTTATTGTTATTTTTAATTAAACATTAAAATGTATATGAAAACACATAGGATTTTTGCGAAGAAGGTGTGTGTGGGGGGGGGGGGGACCTACTGTTTTGCATAAGGGTACTAACAACCCTTCCTCTAGTCTTGTAAATAAATTGTTTACAGTTGTGGCAAAAATAGAGAGATTCAAAAACATTATCCCCATAGCTCTATTTACACAGTACATAAGCATTTATAATTTAACAAAAAATTATAAAAAGAATTTTTATTAAGATAGCAAACGTTTAAGATTAAAAAACAACAATAAATTGATTCAAGTATATCGATTGGGGTTTGCTTTAAAAGAAGTAAACAAGATAAAAATGCTATGTATTCACAGCGACTTTTATGAAAATTTCTAGACTATTTAATTTTTTAAGTATGAATATATATATACATAAATTTGTTGTCAAATTAAAGTCCAACTAATTCTGTATACAAAATAACCCGAGTTACTATTCACACGACAAGTGTCTTTTAATAAATGGGCGTTAATTAAAGGTCACTCTAATGAATTAGAGAAAACAGAACAAATTATAAAGAGAGAATGGTGTGACAAGATACAAATTAAATGATATAAGTCTTGACACGATTTAGGGATGTTTGCCATTTTAAATTATTGCTCTATGTGGAAAGAAACAGAACTACAATAATATCGTTTCGTTTTGAGATACGGTATTATTGATAGAATCGCACTAGGATTTGCTAGTTAATTTATTTCAAAGAAATTAAAAATAAGAGATTTTGAACACAAGAAATAAAACTTGTGCTGATAGCATATAAATATGATTTGAAAATAAAGCTTACCTTGAAAAAAATATGTTATTAGGCTAAGTAAAACGCACGTGCACGTAAAATAGTAAGATACAAAATTCAAATGTTCGGGGCTGGCGCGTTGGCAGTTAGCCAGCCCCGGGCCCCGGGCTGTGACGTCACATGTGGGGGGATGAAGGGCGTGTCTGGCTTGTAGTCTTGAGGCGGCTTTGGATGAGCTCTCTATATGATATTCTCTCTGAGTGTTTCTCCCTTTTCCACTGTTAAAATGGAAGCCTAATTTTTTTGTAAGTGCTACAATAGTCGTTCCCTCCCCAGAGTGCAGATGGCGTTTAATTATTGCTTATTAATCGTCTGCTGATAAAAGCTGACGACTTTTATGAATGAAATGTTTAATTCAAAAAATTATAGTTGCTAGTAACATTTATCAATAATTATATACTAGATAAAATTTAAGGTGTGAGATTTTGGATAATATGAGATCTGCTTCTGTTTCTGAGATGCTTATGAGTTGCATTGCATTGTTGGAAATAAATTCCATTTTCTTCTACTTTTCGAAATGTTCAAGTAAAGAAATCAATTGCTGGAGAAAATGTTTTTCTTCATATAATTCCGTAGCTACGTTCCGGTAACGAGATATAAAACCTACGGCGCTACATACAAAGATCCTCCGAAAAGTTTGGAAACGGTCGAATATCTCGGGAAATACATATCAGATTGAAAAACGAAAAAATACGCGTTAAATATTTTTTAAAAAGCTAGTCAGTGATACCAAATTTGACCCCCGCAACCGACACACCGGGGCTCAAAGGAGGTCCAACTTGAATGATAACCCTCCATTTTTTATTGTAGGTTCGGATTCTACGGACAAAAATACGTAACTTTTGTAATTAACATTTTTTTTCGGATCCTCGTTGAACACGGTGTAATCGAGCATATTCGTCAGATACATATTTTGGTTTTCCCAACCAGTTTTTCATATCTCGAAATATGATTGGCCAGAACTTTTGACGTCAAAGTTGCCGTCTTTTGCGGGAATAGTGTTTCTCGAAAACCATCAGTGGAGATTGTTTTGATACACTTTATATGCTTTTCGCATAAAAATTGATAGAAATATATTAAATTGGTTTTCTGTTTTGCATTCCTTTTTATCAAGTCGATCATTTTTAAATAATAAACTGCGTATATTGATATTTTAACGAGTAAATATGCACCTCCCCTTCCGAATAGTAAAATGATATTCTTCATTATTTGAGGGCGCGGTGTGTTGATATTCTGTGTTTCGATGTCTTCTGCTATAAAAAAAAAAAAAAAAAAAAAAAAAAAAAAATCACTTACTAATTCGGGGCCGGATGGGAGTGTATGAGTTCATTTTAATTATTACTATAGAATAACATATAGGGAAAAAAAAAACAAAAAAAAACATACAAAATCTTTTTGTGCTGGCTAAGCAAAGGATGGGAAGTAGCGTAAATTTCAGGAGTGGGGTTATAGGTTTTGATGATTGATTAATTACTACAACTACTGACAAGCAAGTAGGGCGAAAACATTCAAAAATTCTAATAAATGTATTAATTTTTTGTAAATTAATATATTTTTCCATTTTAACCTTTTTTCATAATTTTAAATTTATTAATTTTAAACAATTGAAAAATTTTGATCTTTTAAACTTTTGAATTTAAAATATAATTTAATTCTTTAAACTCTGTTGCTTATTTCCTGGGGGAGAAGACGTTTTAATTTTCACAGGGAAAGGATAACGTAGAAAATTGTTTAATTATTTATTAATTATTACAATAATATAATAAATGTGAAAAATATTTATAAACAAAAAGCTTATTTGTAGGACAAATTAAAAACAAATCAGTTTTTTTCCTACATTTTTAAGCCCGAGAAGTGACATTTATTCATATATGTATTTCATTCAGTTAGTTCTAAGTTTAATGTTAATTTTTTGTAACAAATAAGTTAACCCTTTTGCGACCAGTGTCCTTAAAAAAAAGGACACCTAATTTTTATTTTACTGGCACCCAGAATATTTAATTAAAATTTTCCATTTATAACGTACTTGAAAATAAGCAAGTTTTTTTTTTTTTTTTTTTTTTTTAATAAACTCGTTTATAAATTCTGATGTCAGCCTATCATTTCATCCAGTGTTGATTTCAGGGGGTGGCCCGGGGGGGGGATATCCCCCCCCCAGAGCAATGAGATATCCCCTCCGGAAGTTTTGAAATTTTGTGTTTTCAATGGTCAAATGTGCAATTTCCCCCCCGGAACTCTATAATGTCCCGCCCGGAGCCACAGAAATCCCTCCCGGAGAAAAGTGTCTGAATTCAACCCTGATTTCATCAGCTTATAAAGAGAAAATTACTCCGCGCCGGTAAGGGTTAAATCAAACAATATGATAATTTAAATACCCTAATAACTTAGGTTCCCATCAAATTACATCGAAATAAATCTTAGACTTTTCTAAATGTTTTTTGTATTTTACATGTGCCTTATCATTTTGTACCCACTTATCATAAGCATAATATAAAATCTACAATACAAATATTTGCAACATTAAAATGAAAAAATTCTAAAATTTATTTATATTTTTCTTTTTAACCTCTTCGCGACGAGAGCCCTTTCCTTAATTTTTCATCTTTTACCACCGGTTTTTCAAAACAGAAATATTTTTGTACTTGAATCACAAAAATGCTCCGATTAAATAAGTTAATCTTTACAATAAAAAGTAACTGATGGGAATAATGAACGATTCTGAGCATCTTAAGTGGCATGTATACCGGTCGCTCGTCCCCAAGGAGTTAACGGAACCTATGTTTTAAATGTGTTTTACGTATCATATAGTTTTTTTTTGTTTTTTTTTTTATTATTGTTCAGTTGGTTTAACTAATATGTTACAAAAATTTAACACTGAACGTAGAAGTAACTGAATGAAATATATTAATATATGCCCCTTCTCGAGCTTAAAAGAAATGTAGGAAATAAACAATAATTTGTTCGGCCAATTATGTTTTAGTTTATATTTTTTGTCACATTTGTCATTTTATTGTAATAATAAATAAATAAATAAACAATTTTCACATTATACTTTTCTTACGAAAATTAAAACGTCATCTACCCCAGCAAAGAATCATTACACCTTAACCCTTTCGAGACCGCATCGCGTACACAAATTTTATTTGGAATACACCTTTTTTAAAAACTGTCCGCTTTACTTGTGAAATACCAAAAAATCCTTTAATTAAAAAAGTCAAATATTATTTTTCATTTATTAATGGTGCCCAAAACTAATTCCCCATGCACCTTTTGACGATGAATATATATGCATCACAAATCCCGACAGAGTTAAAGAAGTAAATTATTTTTTAAATTAAAAAGTTTAAAATATCAAAAATTTTCTATTGTTTAAAATTATGAAAAAAAATGTTAAATTGAAAAAATATATTGATTTACAAAAAGAGTATTACAATTATTAGAATTATTGAAATTTTTTTTTGCCCTACTTGTTATTTTCTGGTTGCAGTTACTAATGAATGATCTAAACCTCTAATCCCACCAACACATGAAATTTACACTACTCCCCTATTCTTTGCTCCGCCTGCACACAAATATGTACTTTTTTTTCTTGTCCTATATGTTACTCTGTAGTAATAGTAAGGAAAAAAAAAAACATACACCCACATCACATACTCACCATGATTTATAATATTTAAAAAAAAAAAAAAAAAAAAAAAAAAAAAAAAAAAAAAAAAAACAGCAGAAGAGAATATCTACGCCTACATCTACCAAATAACGAAGATTATCTTTTTTTCAGTTCGGAAGAGGAGGGGCATGTTTACACATTAAAATATATAAAAAAAAAACGCAGCTAAATTGACTAGAATTGATTGAATGGATAAAATAAAAGCACAAATAGAAATCTTATTTAATATATTTCCATTAATTGTCATGGCAAAAGCATATAAAGCACTTTTGTCATCGAAACAACCGCCATTGATTGTTTTCGACAAACACAATTCCAGCTAAGGCGACCACTTTGGGAACGAAAGCTTTGGACCATCACATTTCGTGCAAAACATGGTTGGGAAAACAAAATACAGTAAATTCTCTGTAAGGCGGACTATGTGTAAGACGGGAATTCGTCTAACTCGTAAAGATTTTCAAGTCCCTGCAAATCCATAGACATAGAGTAAAATTTGTCTAAGGCGGAATATTGTCTACTACAGAAAATTTCCTCGGTCCCGATCGACTTTGTCTTAGACAGAGTTTTCTGTATGTATCTGACACATTTTACTGGATTACATCGTCATCTATAAAGATTCGAAAAAAATGTTAAAAGTTGCGCATTTTTTCCCGTAGAATCCGAATCTGAAATAAAAAATGGGGATTATTATTTAAGATTTCAAAGTTGGAACACCTCTGACCCCCAGGTGGTCGGGGTGGGGTGTCAATTTTGGTATCACGGAATAGCTTTCTTAAAAATATTTAACACGCATTTTTTCGTTTTTCAATCTTATATGACTTTCTTGAGTTATTCGACAGTTTCCAGACTTTTCGGACACCCTGTATTTTGTCACATTTGATATTTTATTGTAATAATAAATAAATAATTAAACATTTTTCAGCATCATCCTTCCCCTATGAAAATTAAAACGTCGTCTCCCCCAGAAAATAATCAAGAGCGCTCAAAGAATTTAATTATTTTTTTAATGAAAAAATTTAAAAGATAAAAAAATTTTAATTGTTTAAAATATGAAAAAATGTTAAATTGAAAAATATTTTAAATTGCAATAAATTATTACGTTAGTAAGAATTATTGAAAATTTTCTGCCTGACTTTATATTTTGGAGTTGCTTTAACTAATCAATCATCAAAAATTTTATTCCCACCCCCACCTGAAATTTACGCTTCTACCCCATTCTTTTTTCAACCAGCACAAAAAGATTTTATGTGCTTTTTATTTTGGCCCTATGTGTTATTCTATAGTAATAATAATTTAAAAAAAATTCATACACCCCCATCCGCCCCCGAAGTAAATGATTTTTTAACAGCAGAAGCCATCCAAACCCAGAATATCAACACACCCCGCCCCCAAATAATGAAGTTTATCATTTTTCTGTTCGGGAGGGGAGGTGCATATTTACTCCTTAAAAAATTTTAAAAACAAACACACACACACACACACAAAAAAAAAAAAAAAAAAAAAAAAGAACCAGGTTATTATTTAGAAATGACCGACTGGATAAAAAAAATGCAAATAGAAAACTAATTTAACATATTTCTATTGATTTTTATGGGAAAAGCATATAAAGCGCAATCCAAACAATCTCCACTGATGGTTTTCGAGAAACACTATTGCCGAAAAAGACGGTAACTTTGACGTCAAAGTTCTGGCCATTCAGATTTCGAGCTGTCAAAACCTGGTTGGGAAAACCAAAATATGTATCTGTCTTATTTGCTCGATTCCACCGTGATCAACATGGATCCGAAAAAAAAATGTTAATTACAAAAGTTACATATTTTTGTCCGTAGAATCCGAATCTCTAATAAACTAGTCGGATGTATCAATCCCAAAACTTTCTTCTATCTCATACAATGTTAATACTTCAAAATTCGCTATCAAACTGCCAAAATTAAATGGCAATCTATGCATCTCATGAGGATTCTAAAGATTTGAAATTCCGTGCATTAGTTCTTGAGATATGACTACCGCTGAAATCATCTAAATCCAGCAAAATGCAGCCTAGCAGCGCTACCTATTGGGTGATTTATACCAAATCCTAATCAACAACAACTGATGTCAATGTCTGACTGAATCAGAAGTTTGGAGAAAATCCGTGCATTAGTTATTGAGATAGAGTTATTGCAAAAATCGTGAAAATTTCAGCATAGCAGCGCCGCCTATTGGGCGATTAACTCCAAAACCTAATTAGCAACAACCTATGTCAATATCTAACTAAATCTGAAGTTACATGAAAATTCGTCTATTAGTTCTATAGATAGAACTATTGCAGGAATCGTGAAAAAGGCAGCAAAGAAGCGCCACCTGTTGGGCGATTTACACCAACACGTAATCAGCACCAAGTCATATTAAGTACTAACTGAATTTGAAGTTTGATGAAAATCCGTGCATTAGTTCTTGAGATAAATCTTCTGGGGATATCGTGTAAATCATGCAAAATTCAGCATAATAGCGCCACCTGTTGTGCGATTTACATCAAAACCTAATCAGCAGCAATTCCTATAAAGGACTACCTTAATCTGAAGTTTGATGAAAATCCGTGCATTAGTTCCTGAGATAGAGCTATTGCAGAAATCGTGAAAAATGCAGCATAGCAGCACCACATGTTGAGCGATTTACAGCAAAAACTAATCAGCATCAATTTGTATCAGGGACTAACTAAATATAAATTTTTATTTAATTCCGTGCATTAGTTCTTAAGATAGAGCGCCCACAAAATTTGTGTCACATCAGACAGACAGACGGACGGACAGACATTTTGTAAAAGCATGTTTTTTGGAATCTCTGACCCCTAAAACGTGTAAATCCGTCGAAAACCGGAATTCGAAAATTTTCATGAATCCAATACTTTCTTCTTGTAAAGATAGAAGAAAGTAAAAATGGAGGTTATCATTCAAGATTTCAAAGTTGGACGCCCTCTGACCCCCGGGGGGTCGGTTGCGGGTGTCAAATTTGGTATCACTGATTAGCTTTTTAGAAAATATTTAACACGTATTTTTTTGTTTTTCAATCTAATATGTATTTCTCAAGTTATTCGACCGTTTCCAGACTTTTCGGGCATCCTGTATATTATTTCTGCTATCAACATCTGTTTTCTAAGCACATACAAAATGCATAGCAATCAATAAAGCAACTTTCGATAGATTCTTGAATAAGTTTTGACATTGCTCAATAATCAGGGACGTAGCTACAGGGGGGGTGTGGGGGGTGCGGCACCCCCCCACTTCGGTAAACTCATATACATTCGGTAATTTCACTTTCGTTCAAAATGTATTGCAAAACAGAAAACAATGTCAAACCATATTTGAAATTATTAAATATATAGATTTTCTAATCAGAAACTTCCTTTCTCTTTGCACTATGTAATTTTTTTTTTCGCTGAGAGTCGATTGCAATTTCACCTTTTAACTATTCCATGGGTGTAAGAAGGGGAGGGAGAGTGGTCCAGGTTACAGTGTCCCTTTGAAGATTAAGTATAGCTTCTTCCTATTTCTATGCAGTATCCCTGTAAGCTGTAAGCTAGAAGATAAGGGTAGAAAATATCTTCGCTTCATTCAAGAAAGGAATCTGGAGAAAAGTGCCTTGAGGGTAAATGCGTACACTCCTTGACCAATGCAAATGGAATTAGAAAGCCAGACTTCTTGTTCGTTAAAATTCGTTTTGCTGGACTCTGAAAGCTATCGGGGGTTGATATTTCGCGGTTTTTTCGGTGGACAGGACGTCGCCAGATGTTTACTGTTGTATTGTCTGTTTTTCAAAGCAAAAAATAAGAGAGAACAGGGAATCTTTTCTTATCAAAGAAAATTAAAACGGTGTAATAAAATTACATCAGCTACTAAGGATGTACCGAATGCCGAATATTCGGCCTACAGGCGAACCGGATACCGAATATTCGGCTAGCCGAGTAGTAACTATTCGGCCAAATACCAAATATTCGGCTGGTCGAACATTTAAAAATTTTATTAATTAAAAAAGTTTCATATTTCATGGCTTCTTATGGTGAATTAAACCACCAAGGGAATATATTTTTTTAAATTCTAAAACAAACAACTCACCAAAAATAGCTTTTCTACCGAATATTCGGCCTACAAGTGAACCGTATACCGAATATTCGGCTAGCCGAATTTACTGTTAGGCCGAATACCGAATATTCGGCCAGCTGAGTAGTAACTATTCGGCCAAATACCAAGTACTCGGCTTGTCGAATACTTTTATATTTCAAAGATTAAAGGCGTTAAAATGTGAAATTTTAAAATAATTTTACACAATATGCAGAAATTTACATATTGATAAACAAGAACTTTTTACAAGTAAACTTTATACATGAAAAAAATCTTGGTGTTATTTAAGAAGAGAATTTTAAAATTTTATTAATTAAAAAAGTTTGACATTTCATAGCTTCTTCTGGTGAATTAAACCAAGTGAATATATATATTTTTAAATTCTAAAACAAACAACTCAGCAAAAATAACTTTTCCACTGTCTTTGATTTAGCAAGGAAGTTTTTAAATGGATCTTAGATCAGTGTTTCGAATGGGCGATTATTTTCAGAGATTGTAAACATACACATTGTTCCTAAAAAATTGTAAAAAACAGAGATAATATGGTCAAGACAAAAAAATTGTGAACAAAAAACACCTCACTCCATTTATTTCATTAAAATTACAATATATTCAGTCAAAAATTCTGGGTGTGCAACTACAAGCCGAAACTGAATTTTCGTTCACAACTTTATCAGTAAATGAAGATATTTTAGCAAGATTTGTTTCATATTAATTTAGTTTATATTAAATGTGATGATATCATTGAAAATGATTGAAGTTTGGCCAGTGACACAGTATAAATACTATAAATTGCATTCTGAATAAAGGAATGTCTACCTAATAGTTGTTTAAATATGAAAAGCGGCAGTTTCCAGCACTTCTCATCATAATATTATATTTCACAGAAATCAAAGCAAGTTCATTAAAAATATAGCTATGATATCTTCGTTAGGGTTAACAAATGAAAATCCAAGTTTGACCTCGAATGAGATGAAATACACTTTATTTATAACTGAATAAGTGGTTTTCTTAGCAAAAATTGTCTGTTTTATGTGTATTATCAACCCTGAAAGTTTTTTTGTTTCGATTAGAAGCGCACTTTTGTGTGAAAAAGCAAGAAACCGATTATTTACTAGAAAAGGTTCAGGAACTTGCATTTTTACATTGTTAATTCCTATGAAAATCTCCATTATGGTTAATTTTCTTAAGTAATACTTTACAAAAAGCAAATAATGTAAAAACATTCTCTTTTACTTAAATATGATTCTGTTTCTAATTTTTATAAACATCTTTATAATTTGACAGCTAAAAGTAGAAATTGTGTAAGATTTTTAAAAATGTTTTAAAAGTTTTTTTAAATATTCGGTTTAGCCGAATATCTTGATATTCGGCCTAACGGAATATTCCGTAACATGGCCGAAAAGGCCGAATACAGAATAGATACCGAATAAGCGGTACATCCCTATTAGCTACTATATATAATGGTACATTGTATCTTCGAAAAACTAAAAGTTTCTTGAAAAACTTATTTAAAAAAAAAAAACGGGAAAAAAATCCTTAAGGGTGTTCTCAAATCAGAAGAGCTACTTTCTGAGACATTTCTGAATTCATGTTTGTTCGGAAATTGGCAGGTGTTGTTATTCAGAAACTATGTAGTCGAAAGATGTTTTCCATTTTTTGGTAAACGCAAAAGATTTTTCAGAAAATATTGTCAAAGTTGGCGTTTTGAACCTAATTTCAGACACGGCAGCTCGAGAAAGGCAAAAAACTTGTCGTCCTGTGACAACATTTGCTTATAACGTGATAAGTAATTTTATCAAAAAAATGTAAAACTAGTTTCCATTGTATTCCGCTTCAACAGTCAAGCCTGCCAATATGCTTAAAATGAGACAGAAAATGTGTCAGAAAATTTTGCGTTGTTCAGTAGGAAGCTCGAGAACTGCTTTAAAGAAAAATAATATAAGATAGAGAACTATAAAATATTGGATTTTTTCCTTTGTAACTTAATATAAACCGACGATATGTTTTAAGATCTGGATCTGTTTTTGTCACGTAGTAGTGGAGGGTATACGGAGATATACGCCGTATACCGTCTCTCTGGATTTTTTTAAGAAGCTCCGCATACCCTCTGCTTCTCAAATAAAGCATTGGCGTATACTGTATCCATGAATGTTCATGACTTTAGCGTATACCCTTTGTTTTTTTACGACTGCAACACTGGTTTTTGTCATTCAGTTCGAAAATATATTTTTTATTTATGTTTTTGAACTTGTTTTAAAATCATCAGTTGTATTGATATATAAAGCAAGTGCATTGATGATAAAACATTAATCTTTCTTCTAATTGGCGTATTGAGGCATACATTTACTTTCTGCTGCAAAAACTGAAAGCCATTTTTTTCTTTGTTTTCTGAAATGAAGGGATCTCAAAGTTAATTTAAATTGATTTAAAAAAATCCTTTGACTTCAATCAGGCTAATTCATGTAACAGAATCAACGCTACAGCTCACAAAAAAATGCAAGCAAAGTAATTTTGTAGAACACAAAATAATTTTCCACACTGTCTACTCTCTCTCCCCTCCCCGTTCTCCATCGAAAAAAAATCTTTTTGTGTTCAAGACTCTTTTTTTTATTATTGCAAATTAAAATAATATTTAATTTTTTTATACTTATGCTCAATTGCTCAACATGATATTTGACTATTTCTATTCTGATAACTTTCTATATTACAAGTTCCAGCTTAAAAATTCAACAGAAAAAATATCCTACAAATAAAGGTGCAGGTTTGATTAGCCACATTTTGTGGTTTTTAAAAACTATTTAAAGTTGATCTGAAATCACAACTTGTATCTTTTTTTACACTTTCGTGAAGAAATTTTCATTTTTAAATGCACGAAATTTGCAGATATTCTTTCTTATTCGTAATCGAATAGCGTTTCTCTTTTTTCCTATAAAGGTAACTGGTCTTTCAGAAAATGGTGCCAAAGTTGATGTTTGGAACAGATTTTTTTTAAACATGACAATAGGCAAAAGATTATTATGAAATAGCGATTGATTATAACTTAATATGTAATACATTTATTAGAAAATTTAAAAGTGGTATTTGATTTCAAAGCACTTCATACCTCATGCGGTCATGTCTGCTGATTACATACTTCTAGATAAAAAAATGTCTACTTAAATGTGTCAGAAAATTTAACATTCTTGAGAGAAGTAAAACTATTTTTTAAGAACAAGTTTTTTTTTTTTTCATAAAAGTGGCTTTTAATACGAAGTTAGAAAACTGTTTAGTTATTTCAAATCTGAATCCGTGTATGGTGTATTTGATAATTTTGATCATATGTGAAAGAAAAATGCACAATATAAGAATAGGAGGGTTTGGATTTTTTTCTTTTTTTTCTTTCTCTTTTTTCTATAAATCAAAGTAAAAAGGCTCTGTAAAAAAGTTCCAAGTAAAAAATTCTTCTGTCCGACTTTATGAAACATTGTCTACTAAATGTTTTCGTCGTTCTCTGTAGTTTGTTTTGGTCCTTTGATCTGCTTCTGAGGACAGACAGTTGAAATTTTCTCATTGAAGTAATCTGCAACAATTATCCTTATTCTAATTACCAGAGAAAATAAAAACTACTAATCAACCAATTCTCTCATATATTTTTATTTAATTTTTATTAATTTTCTTATTTTGTCTTACGTCTTTACTTGGATAAATATTTATGGAAAAAGAGAAATAAATAAAAGAAAAGAAAAAATAAAATCCAAATCCAAATCCTCCTATTCTTATATTGTGCATTTTTCTGTCACATATCATCAAAATTATCAAATATACCATACACGGATTAAGATTTGAAATAACTAAATAATTTTCTAACTTCGAATTAAATGCCACGTTTATGGGGGAAAAAAAAAATACTTGTTCTTAAAAAATATTTTTACTCCTCTTAGGAATGGTAAATTTTCTGACACATTTAAGTAGACATTTTTTTAATCCAGAAGGATGAAATCAGCAGGCATAAGGCATGAAGTGCTTTGAAATCAAATAGACTTTTTTAATTTTCTGATAAATGTATTACATATAAAATTATAATCAATTGCTACCTCATAATGATCTTTTGCCACGTTTTAAAAAAATCTGTTACAAAAGTCAGCTTTGGCACCATTTTGGCAAAACATAAATAAGGCCTGACTAGGCCTAATTAATGTTTTCTGTACCGAGACGAGACTGGTTTCATTCTTCCAAGTCTTCACGGGCCAAAATTTTCAGTTCCGGTTTTCACCCAACCCGTATGAAAATAATTGTCTCAGCGTGGCCTGATAGCAAAATAAAGCTAAATTAAAATATAGCAACACGTCTGAAAAAGAGCCTGCCTATGCGTAATCCTGTTTTAAACTGAAAAATGTGTTGATCCATGCAACATTAATATAATAATATGTGAAAAAAGGATATATAATACATTTACACCTATTAAGAAGGGAACTTATCTATAATGCATTTTTTTACTATACAGTGCGATTCCGTCTTAGAAGATTTCACTGTATAGCCTTTTTTAGATTTTTAAGTCTCCAATACATGGAATATGGATTAACAAAAATAATGATAATCGAAACATTTGCATATAACAAATAGAGATTTATTAAAAAAATAATAAATATCGCAGCCTACGGCATTTTTATAAGAAAAGAAAAAAAAAAGGGGGCTAAGATTAAGTATTTTTGATCAAGATTCCTCAAACAGACAAATTTTTAACCAAATCGACGTAAAAATCAATGTTTTGTAAAAATTCACTCGGGCCGTGCCAGGCTCGGGTCGAGATTTTCATTTTTTTTCGGGCCAGAATGGTTTAGGCTGAACTTTTAGCTGCTATAACGCTGGGCCAGGCCAATAATTTTTTTGACAGGTCTGGCCGAGTTCAGGCCTACTTTTTATAATGGGCCGGGTTGATTTTTTTTCTATGGGTCGGCCTGTCCCGGGCCTGAAAATTTCTACCCGTACAGACTTCTAACTTAAAATTTAAAAAGTATTGCAAATTTCAAACTTTGAGTTATAAATAAAAGAAAAAAATAATTTTTTTAAAAATATTTTCTGTTGAACTTACTTTTATTGTAATAATAAATAATCTATCTAAATCTGTCTTTTTACACCTCACCCCAAATTACTCCTTTTACCTTTGCCCCCCCCCCCCCTCACTGAAGTATCGAGCACGAAAAGCTTAAACCTTAAGTGATGAGGTGATTTTTTTTATATATATATAACGTGGTGTGGTGGTGTGTATACAACCCCAAAATTTGATTTCTTGTCTTGTGCACTCAACAAAATTTACGAATTAAAGTAAGAAAATCTCCTGTGAATTTTGCATTATTTACTTGAATAAAAACAACTGAAAAAGTACTGTAAGTGTACATACATATACATATAAATACACGTATCTAAATATCACAAAAAAAAATTTCTTCATAAATGAAATTTCTCTGGGGTGGAAAACACCTCACCTGATCAGTTAAGGGTTAAAGTCTTTAAAATTACCTTTTTCCTCTGCTTTATTTGTAAATGTGCAATACCTTAAATAAATCAGCAGTTATCTATTTTACTCCCCCCATTCATAATTTCTACTACCCTCGCTCCCCCAGTTTGTAAAATTTTAAATGGTTGAAATTATTTAGTTTTTTGTTAAAATTTTTTGGTCTGTTTATTTATATATTACTGAAATAATAAATAAATGTCTAATCCCCCCCCCCCTCCCCCAAAAGAAAACAATGTGAAAAAATACAAAATACAAATACAGTATAGGACCCATTATCCGGAATTCCAAAATCCGGAAGGACCCGAAATCCGAAAAAAAATAATTATTTGAAAATTTTCTAAACTTGTAAATTTGTACTAAAATTTTGAAATTTTTTGAAAATTTTACCGATTCCTAATTTTTTTTCAATCCATTGTGTTTTGACGTGTAACCACTAAAATATGTTATTTCAGCCGCCAGATAATACGAAGCCGCCCTCCCCTCCCCCCGACATTAGGAAAAAATCATTTTTTCTCTCCAATTTTAGTATAAAATTAATTTATATTAAGATTCGTTAAAAAAAGAAAATCGTCAGATATTTCACCGGGGGTGATTGATTCTGTTCTGAATTTTCTGAAAAAAAAAAAAAAATTGATCTTCGTCCGAAAATTCGGACATAAAAAATATCGCGATTTTCGACAAATGGGCACCGAAAAAAAATCAATTACGTCAATCATTCGCAGAAAAAATCGCCAATTTCTCCAAAGAATTGCAGGAAAAACGCGAATTTTGTCAAGGAATCGCGAAAAAAAACGCAAATTCCGTCAAAGAATCGCAAAAAACCCGCAAATTTCATCACAGGATTCTGAAAAAATGCAAATTTCGTCAAAGAGTCGCGGAAAAAATGCGAATTTCGACAAAGGATCTCGAAAAAAAACGATAATTTCGTCAAAGGATCGTTATAAAACGCTAATTTCGTCAAAGAATTGCAGAGAAACGTGAATTTCGTCAAAGAATCACAGAAAAAACGCGAATTTCGTTAAAAAAATGCGAACTTCTTTCAAAGAATCGCGAATATCGTCAAAGGATCGCGAAAAAATACAAATTTTGTCAAAGAATCGCGAAAAAAAACAAGAATTTCGTCAAATGATCGCGAAAAAACGCTAACTTCGACAAATGATCCTAGAAAAAATATGCAAATTTTGTCAAAGAATCGCGGAAAGAACGCGAATTTTGTCAAAGGATCCTGAAAAAAAAACGCAAATTTTGTCAAAGAATCGCGGAAAAATCGCTAATTTTGTCAAATGATCGCGAAAAAACGCTAATTTCGTCAAATGATCGCGAAAAAACGGTAAATTCGTCAAATCATCGTAGAAAAAATATGCAAATTTTGTCAAGGAATCGCGGAAAAAACGCGAATTTCGTCAAAGGTTCCCGAAAAAAAAACGCAAATTTTGTCAAAGAATCGCGGGAAAAACGCTAATTTCGTCACATGATCGCGAAAAAACGCTAATTTCGGCAAATGATCGCGAAAAAACGCTAATTTCGTCAAAGGATCGCGAAAAAAACGTGAAATTTGAGAGGACCCGAAATCTGGAAAATTCCAAAATCCAGAAAGACTTCGGTTCCGAGGATTCTGGATAATAAGTCCTGTACTGTAATTACAAAAAAAAATTACTATGAACATTCGGTAAATTCGATCTCGACACCCCCCCAAACGAAATGCTCTAGCTACGCCACTGTCAATAATACATCGTAAAAATATATTGTTTGATTAAAAATTAATGAAAAACATATATGAACTACAGTAGGAAAGTCTGGAGCATGTTTCTGGTACACTATAATAATATGATAAGCAAAATAATGTGAAAAAATAAATTTATTGACATCATTTAATAAAAGTGAAATCTGTCATACCTGCAGTTTTTACTTATTTACATAAGTGTTGGGATATAAATATTAAAGTTTCAGTTCTGTAGTAGTGTTCTGTCTTCTAATTTTAATCTCAGTCACTTTGGCACATAAAAAAAAGCGTATAAAGTAGTTTTGTTTTCTTTCATGTATTTATTTATCTGTTTTTATGTTGTTGTTACTGTGTAATAATTACGAAACATTTAAATTTAGTTACACATTTCACAATCGCCCTATACCACTGCAGAAAAAATTATCACGAATTCTGGGATTTACAGTTTATGGATGGTAGTTTTCATCTTTTAAACAGTAAGCCACGCCTATGGACGTTATCTTATACACTCAACACTTATTTACATAAGTGTTGGGATATAAATATTAAAGTTTCAGTTCTGTAGTAGTGTTCTGTCTTCTAATTTTAATCTCAGTCACTTTGGCACATAAAAAAAAGCGTATAAAGTAGTTTTGTTTTCTTTCATGTATTTATTTATCTGTTTTTATGTTGTTGTTACTGTGTAATAATTACGAAACATTTAAATTTAGTTACACATTTCACAATCGCCCTATACCACTGCAGAAAAAATTATCACGAATTCTGGGATTTACAGTTTATGGATGGTAGTTTTCATCTTTTAAACAGTAAGCCACGCCTATGGACGTTATACTTGCATATTACTTCGTTTATAATTTTTTTTTTCTCCATTCGTGTTTATGTTATAAATGAATATGTATATTAATGTTTTAGTTTCTAATCGAAGTTATTATAAGCTATAACTATAAAATACGAATTTTGAGTATGTTTTTTGAGAAATAATAACACTCGAAATGCAGAAGTACCGCCAGTGAGCGGAATTACATATATAAAAGGCATGTAACTTTATGTGACATGTCCGCTAAGTGCTAAAAAAGTGATTGAGAGTTCTACGATTTAAATATTATTTAGAAAATTTCTCATCTAAAATAGTAGTGCCATACATCTTGGAACTTGCGGTAGTTTATTTATCTTGTATTTTAGATATATATTTTTTATTGCTTAGAGGTCGAATTTTTCTTTATTTTTAGTTTTTTACTTTTTTTGCATATTTTTAAAATTATCCGCCAGAAACGCATTAATATTATTTTACTTCTGTCGATGTTTAACATACCTAACCCCTCCCCTCCCACACAGACACACTGCTAGTGTGATAGACATTTCATTAAACTGGCCATACAAATAAAAATATTGAAGAGCAATATAAAATAGGTGGAGCATTGTCTCCAATTAGTTTTTAATGCTGCCATTGTACCTGTTAAGAGGCTACTTCAGTCAAGTGAAAAGACCCATTTGCTAATGCTAATCCTATGGAAGAAATTTATAACGATATCTCGGTTGCATTTTAATATTTTTAAATGATTTTTTTTGCATTATATAGCTGAGATCGATCTGTATGCAGGCCGTTTTTTACTTTTTCGATTTCGATTGCAGATTTTTTTAATGAGGATGCTTTCAGTTTCGAAACCGGTTCCCAAAATGAAAGTGTCCTCATTAAAAATATCTGTAAACAAAACAGAAAAAGTAAAAAACGCCCTTTGTACAGATCGATCTCAGCTATCCAATGCAAAAAAAATCATTTAAAAATATTAAAATGCAACCGAGATATCGTTATAAATTTCTTCCATAGGATTAGCATTAGCGAACGGGTCTTTTCACTTGACTGAAGTAGCCTCTTAAGTGCAATCACTGAAAAAGTACTTGAAGCAATAATTATCCATATGTGGCAGTATATGAGAATGACTTTTTCGGAGATTGGGGAGGGGGAGGGAAGAAATGTATTCTCATAGAATATAATGTGCAACCCACGTTATCCCTCAACCTACATGTACAATTCGACTGAGCTAGAAAACTCAAAATGTAATCGATAACGCATTTAAAATAAATAAATAAATAAAAGAAAATATAAAACAGTTGAGTATTTCTATTAAACACTTTATGTCTACCGCCCTCAATAACATGTTATAAATATCTATGATCTAAAATTGCATAATGGCACGAGAAAATTACTCCAAGAGCTTTCTGATCGCAAACGATAAGTAAACAAGTGGTAAAGGTTAGGGCGGAGTTTCTATGATTTTGGAATTTGCGGAACTCCGCCTCAAATTTAACCCTTTTTTTTTCCTCTTAATGCATTTTCACGGATATGTTTGAAAGTATTAATATGAATATCGATAGTACAATTTTGAGAAATGTATTTGAAAATATGTGGACACGTACTGACTATTTGACAGCAAAAAAAGTTATTTCTCTGAAAAAAAAAAATTCTTTTATTACTTTTTTATATTATTGATAAAAAATCTTACAAATAAATTGAAGTTAATTGCTCCACAATATATTTTGCTTTCAGGGCCAGCATTAAAAAAAAAAAAAAAAAAGATTTGTTTTATTTATTAAAAAATTGTTTGTTTTTTTTTAAGTATTATTAATATTTAAAAGTAAAAGATTTAAAAGAAAATCGTTGGCTTTTTGTTATCTAAATAACATCTGAGGAAATAAAAGAAAAAAAATAACTAATGCCAAATCATTTCAGTGGCATTTAGTCCATGCAATATTCCTTTCGATGTCTACATTGAGTACACTGCTATGAACCACGTAAAATATTAATATTGTCACAGTAAAATTGTAAGATTAAATAAATAAATAAAACTTGGGTCACATGGACAGACGATTTGTTTTTCGAATTAGTGACAAATATTGAAACTGTACAGATATAGTGTATTTTTAATTATTGGATAAGACTCTAGAATCGTTCTACGCAATTCTGTAGAATATTTAAAAGTGAATTAAAAATCCTCTTTCTTCCGAAACTTGGGGAAAGTTTTTTGCATTTTAAAAATTTTCCTTGATTTAAAGAAGTCTAAAATTATTTCACTTTGTCTAGATCTAGGAAATTAGCCTCAAATTAAAAAAAAAAAAAAAAAAAAAAAAAAAAAAAAAAAAAAAAAAAAAAAAATCAGTGCGAATCGAGCATCATAAGGAATGATATCCATATTTTTGAAATCATTGCAATATCAATACAACTGGAACCCAAATTATTCCAATATCCATGGCCAAAATTGCAATTTCCTTTCGCTTATAACCTGAAAGAGCACGTGAGCGCGATCTAAAGAAAAGGGATTTATCCGTTGGTCACAGTAGGTAATAGCCTCATTTACAAGCCTCCCTAAGGGTAATCCGCCAGATCAAAGAGATTTTGACTTTTTGGAACGTACGGATTAGGCTTCAAGTGACAAGTGAGTCATCGGATAAAACGGGTATTCTGTATTCTAGAAATTAGAAATAATAACAATCACAATTCATCCCTCAGAGAAGTGAGCGATAGCGATCGTATGTACGTATTCATACTGAAAATAGAGGTATAATAGAGTCAGAAAATCATTGTAATATATTTTATAACTTTCTTTGAAAGCATTCTGGTGTGAATTTTACAATTTAATGGTACAATGTTACGGAGTATGTGATATATATTTTTTTAATTACAGGCGAGGTGATTACTTTTGTATTCAATCACATGCAATTAAACTAGAAATGTTGTTCATGACAGATTCCTCTTTAAAATATCCTGGACCCTAGTATAAGTTTATGGCAGAGATTATCTTTTTTTTAATGTGGCATGACTGGAAAAATGAAACATTCCACAGGGTTGTATATATTCCGACCCACATTCAAAGTGTCATAGACTGATGTATTCTGATACAGATTTGAATAGAATGATATATTGTTAGAAATATTTAATTTTAGACACATATGTATACAAATTTCACAATTATTAATCTTATTGCCTAGATTTCTAGAACATTTCCACTTCTCAAATATTGGCTCGACAGCATATTATTTATAAAATCTTTGCTTTATAAATTAGTAGAATTATTGCAATTAAAGTATTGTTTTCAGCAGGTCGAAATCGGTAATTTCTGCACATCGATATACTCAAATTCCACATACTCAAGAAAACTAATAATAAGCTAGTAGTAGCTCGGAGTCTTTCGGTAGCTTCATCGCCCCGAGCCCGACCCTTACCCGCTTTTCGGTGTTTTTAATTTGTGTAATTTCCCTTTTAAATTTGTCCGGTTTCAATTTTTTTTCAGTCCGGACCTAAGAATCTTGCTTCCGCAAAGGAGTCGGAGTAGAGTGGAAGAATAAAGGGTTGCGGACGAGGATGGGCCGCTCGCCGCGGCGGTTGGCCCCCCCGCCCACCCCCAACCACCGCCGAGACTAATAATAAGCTAGTAGCTAGGAGTCTTTTGGTAGCTTCATCGCCCCGAGCCCGACCCTTCCCGCTTTTCGGTGTTTTTAATTTGTGTAATTTCCCTTTTAAATTTGTCCGGTTTCAATTTTTTTTCAGTCCGGACCTAAGAATCTTGCTTCCGCAAAAGAGTCGGAGTAGAGTAGAAGAATAAAGGGTTGCGGACGAAGACGGGACACTCGCCGCGGCGGTTGACCCCCCCGCCCACCCCCAACCACCGCCGAGACTAATAATAAGCTAGAAGTAGCTCGGAGTCGTTCGGTAGCTTCATAAGAATTAAAGGGTTGCGGACGAAGACGGGCCGCTCGCCGCGGCGGTTCGTTACATGATGGCCGTACATGGTTCGTTACATGATAAAAAAAAAATAATTTTTTTTTTTTTTCAATCCCTTTGAAAGAGCCACCAAAGATTAAAAAAATATTGTTAAATAGCCTGTAGAAATTATTACTATTAAAATACATTTTTTTTTTTCATTTACCTTATGCAGTCCTATTGCGTACCTTACTTTGCGTACGGAAAGTGGAGTTGAATGAGTCAGGGGATCAATGCGAAAAAAAAATGTTTATATGGCCTAGAATCATAATTAAATTGGTATTTCATTTGATAAATGGTATCACTAACAAGGGCACCACCAAACATGATGCGCACAGATTTTGATGATTTCAAAGTATGTTGTAGGGGTCATACTACTAATTATTCTGATGAAAGGGTTTCTTCAAATGGGCCTTAGTTTTTGAGAAATTGGGGGTTAAAATTCAGCGTATATTTCAAATACACATTAGTGTGACATTCCGAGTGTGAATTCGTGGTGCAGCGGTAGCGTGCGAGTCAGTTGGTGAATATGTAACGTCATGCGTGTTTGAGAAAACGTATTAAAACATGATAAAAACACGACTATGGAAATATTAACTTATTTTAACACTTTGAGGTTCTCTGAATTTGCTTTAGCTATTTTTTAAACCTATTCCATATACAATACATGCGTGTGTGTATTCGTGTATATTAGAATTTTCACAAAATGTTTAGCTCCCTAGAGCTCATTCTTAGCGGAGGAACTGGGTTTATCTCTAATCTTGATTTAAGTTTTGTTGGTGAATTTAGTACTTAACTTCGAAATCTACCTCCGCCTGTAGGCCCGAGCCGGCAGGGATTTTTTTTTCTGCTCCACAATCAACAGTTTTAAAATGGTAAGAATTCTTACCTGTATGAATACTACATGCGAAGATGGGGTCATTGCTTATGTTTGACCAGCCGTCTAATATTAGCGTTAGACTTGTTTCGATTGAAATTTCTGATTTTAATTTGTTCTCAAGTTCATCATATGCATCAAACAACAATTTTTCAGACAACTGTTTTCTGCTTGGTGGAATATATCCTGGCCTTAACTCTTGAATCATATTTTTAAATTCTATATTATCTGCAACATTAAACGCAATATTATTTGCATAAAAGAAATTGGCAATCTTTTTATCAAGCATTGATTTTTGAATGGCAGTAGTTTTGATTCCATATGATAAAATTGATGCTTGATCTCTAGTTTTAGAAGTAGAGGGATATATTTGTTGCTTAGGAGAAACCTGTTCACTTGTACTTGTAGATGTATTTGAAGAAATATCAATATTCGGATTAGCTTTAGTTATTTTTAATGGAGGTTCCCAATCACTGCAGTCAGGCTCAAGAGTATTTTCATCACTCATATGGGAAGAATCCAATTTAATTCTTTTGCATTTTTCTAGATCTTGTTTTATCCTTTCAATCCTTTTGCTGATAGTAGTACCACAATACTTGCACTTCACATTAGTTCCAGAATCAATAACCTCACCCCACTCTGGTAATGGTTTTCTTCCACTTCCAAATGGCATGGTGATCCAGTACACTTTTTTAAGAACACAATTCTTCTTATTGCTCCAACCGTAACACATGCTTTGGAAATCCAAACAAAAATTTGTAAAGTTGCTACTGAGGAAAAATATTCTACTTCCACTATTAATAAAATGGTACATTTCACTATAACACTTCACAAATTAAATTTTTGACTATGGCAAGCTATTACATATATATTTCACTGCAATTCATTCCCAGACTGTACTGACACTGACCACAAGTATGAAGCTGATAATAGCATTAGCACTAGCACCTGCTTTTTTCTGCCAATCATCTTAAGGCTGTTCTCAACTGCTCTGCTCAACAAGCGGAAAACGTTTTGACACATTTACAGATTCATTTTTTAACACGAAGATATAAAATTGGAAGGCCTGACTATGGAAGAGATTTGCAATCGAACTGTGTTTTCCATTTTTGGATCAATCAATTACCTATTGAGTTATAAGCGATTTTGATCACGTGACACGGCATTTTTCTCCCCTTATTAACTGGATTTTCTTCTTTCGTTCGAAAGTTCAGTTCAAAATGCCAACTTTGACAGTATTTTCTGAAAGATCTATTACGTTTACAAGAAAACGGAAAAAACAGTTCGATGACATAGTTTCTGAATAACAATACCTGCTAGTATCGTGCGTTTCCAAACAAAAATGAATTAAAACTTATGTCAGAAAGTTGACCTTTGGATTTGAGAACAGCCTTAAGGAATCACTTTAAAAAGAGGTTTGCAAAGGAATAGAAGAATGCAGATGACAGTTTGGGTAAGCAGATGCACCTGCCAATGCAGGTGGTACAAGAATGGAAAAAATAAAAGAAAAAACTGCTGGGTGTTAGTGTTGTATTATAGAATGAATGGAGACGTAGAGGAAATATTTGATTTCTAATTGAAAGAAATATAAATTTCTATTAGCAAGACTTATGAGAATAACTAGTTACACAAAAAATTACTTATATCTATATAAGATGATTTCCAAATTTTTTTATTCATTGGATGAAATAAAAATAATTATTTGTGGCATTTTATCATTTTATTTTGCTTATTTTTTTCTTTCTAACTCTCTTTTTTAAAAATTCACACAATATAAATATTTTTACACTAAATAGGAGATAGGACCCTAGCAAAAAATCCTGCACAGACCTCTGAAAATAATCTAAAGTAATTTTGATACCTAAAAATAACAAATATTAAATTTTGTGCAGCAATTAATAAAAAATCCGAAATCTCCAAAAAACTCCAATTTTCTCCGGTTAAAACCAATAAAATCCACCGGATAGCATTTTTAAATTTTTCTCCGGATTTAATTACAGCCCTGGTATGAATCAAGTTTTAATTAATTGAAAGAAAAATAAAAACACATGTCACTTATAAATCTTTTCAAAAATCACATCAGCAAGTTTCATATTTTTTTTTATTAAAAATGAATCTGAAAATGTGCCAGAAAATTTCCAGTTGTTGAGCATGGAAAAGAATTTTCTTTTAATACCGCCTTAACATGATTTTGATAAAACCAGCTATTATATAAAAATTAAATAAAAACTCGTCAAAAGCCGCCAGATAAAATCATTAAAGTGGATTTATATCTAATCATGATTTAGTTTTTGTTGGTGAAATTAGTATACTTAAATTCGAAATCTACCTCCGCCTGTCGGCCGGGTCGGCAGGGATTTTTTCTTATGGAACTGTTCCTATGAACCTGTTCCACGTTTTTCTTCCCATCCCTACAATCACTAGTCTTATTGACTAATCAAAGAACTCTCACGCTGTACGTTCATGGTGTGACCAGATTTGAATATTTATTGCTAGTCAGAAAATCAAGTTCTCATTCGTACAGATGATTCAAAGAGTATTTTCAACCACCCCGATTAGGCTTTTAAATCCCCATTACTCGCATCGTGTTTTCTGATTACCCCACGAGTAAAAACATGCGCACAAGTACGGAACTACTGAAGCTCAGGGTCAAATAATTTTAGTTGCAGCACACTCCTAAATGCCACGCCCTGACAACATATCGCTCACCCGCAAGAAAAGTGACACATCTCGACAAAAGTAGATTTCACAGGAGATTCAAAAGAAAATTTGCACGATTTTACTGTAAGGTGAAATTATAGCACTTATCTCTGCATGCAGGAATAAAAACATCTCTATGAGTATAACAATATCAAAATCATTTCTAACAACACAACTCATAATAATTTCCAATAACATCAGTATAACTTGTTTATTTTAAAACTCACACCGTACATTTTACGCAGAAAATTTCTATTATATATGTATTGCTACATAGGTTATTCGTAAAAAAAGGACGTGTTGTTGTTAACCCAAATCGTCAGCTTTAATCCGCAGGCGATAAAATCGAAATTCGAAACAAAGAAATTCCTTTTGCGACTTTCTCAAACTTCTGCCGATTTTAATGCACTATAAGAAAATTTGTGACAATTACTAGTCTTATTGGCTAATCAAAGAACGCTCACTCAGTACGTTCATGGTGTGACCAGATTTCAGTATTTATTGCTAGTCAGAAAATCAAGTTGTCACTCTGGTTGAGACGATTCAAAGAGTATTTTCAATCACCCGGATTAGGCTTTTAAACCTTCGTTACTCGCGTCATGCGTTCTGATTACCCCACGAGTAAAAACATGCGCACAAATTTGCTGCACACTCCTAAATGCCACGCCTACTGACAACATATCGCTCACCCGCAAGAAAAGTGACACATCTCGACAAAAGTAAATTTCACAGGAGAGGCAAAAGAAAATTTGCAGAATTTTACTGTATGGTGAAATTATAGCACTTATCTCTGCATGCAGGAATAAAAACATGCATAAAAGCATAAAACCGTTAAGAATGAACACATATGTTGATGTTTTGAGGGTTGAGTAATTTTACCTCCCCGCACAATCCACTTCTCTTCTGTGGTCACAAATGGACATATAGCGTAATAAAGGGATTTTCCTTACTATTACACTTATGAAACTTTTTGTATAGCAAAACACACCTATGACAGACATATTAGTAGAATAAAACCCAAAATGAATTTTCGCGAGATGTGTCACTTTTATTGCGGGTGAGCGATATGTTCATCTACCATTTTTTTCCGAAGAAGTGAGGACTTGAAATTTTTCAGCTGGGTGCTGAGACACCTCGTGAGTAATCACGGGATATTTTTTGATAAAAAAAAAAAAAAGGTAAGCTACATTGTAAAGTTATTTTATTTTTATAATAGAAATTTTGTGAATAGCTTTTACTTTTAAAAAATTCATTTTGAGTCAGTTGCATCGATTTTTTTCGTTTCTTTCTAGAAAATGTCGAAATTTGTATTAGAAAATGGGCAATATTTATAAAAAGTGTTTATTGCAAATGTGATAAAAGTACTTTTATTCAGTAATTTTTTATCCTTTTGTGCAAAAATTTTAAAATTATTTTTTGCATGCTTAAAACGATGTATATAACTTCTGAGTAATTATTTTTCAACTCGGAGTTGTTGAGTCACGAGGAGTTAATACATTGAACGATAAACAGAAATCAATACACATGCCTATGACATCATGTATTAATTAAATACGTGGTAAGAAATTATCAATAGTTTCTTTTCATAACAATAAAAAGCCAACTGAAAACATTGATGGTACATGTATTCATATTGTGCAGTGCAAGGGAAATATTTCTTCCCACAACTATGTGAGAAATGGGAAGCAATGTGTTACGGAAATATAACTAAAGTCGCCTACATAGTACTATAGTTCCTAGCCGGTTTTAATTATTACAGAAATTATTGTACTTTTATGGTTTTCTTTCATCAATAAACGTGACAAATTATGATGATATTTAAATGTGGAACGGATTTACTCAGATTCGCAATCTGAAAGAATTGTTGGCAATTTAGAGCATTTATTTATTTATTTATTTATTTATTTTTATTTTTATTTTTATTTATTTATTTATTTATTTATTTTTTTTTTTTTTTTTTTTTTTGGGGGGGGGGGGGGGGGGGTATCTTCCAGAATTTCCGAAAAGTACAAATCTAAATTAGGTAAATTGGGTATCTTGTTCGAAACTTAAAGAAACTCCACTCTAAGCATTGGCTTTTCTTCGGCAATGGAAATTTTTTCAAGTAGGTTTCTTTTTTTTTTAATACCATTTTCTAATATAAAATCATCAATATTTTTATATATTACTTATATATGCAAACTTCATACAGACCCTACAGTGCACTATTCTGTTTGAACGCTATTTTAAAGTCCTTTCTTGATTATATGAGTTTTCCAACTGGGTCAAATCATAGAGTGTAATGTGGTGCGCACATTAGCTGTTTCTCTCTATACGGCCCTGGGAATCAGAATCCGATACATCACAATATATGGTAATTTATTGATTAACCTCTTCGATCCAGGGGTCCCCATATGAAGACCTCTGTTCTTTTGCTTATAAAAACTAAAATGTCCAATTTTTTTACATTTTCACATCACTTCTTAATAGCTAAATGTTTTTTTGCATTCAAAACAAAGGAATAAATGGCAGCATCTAAGCTGATTCCCACATAAAATAAATGTTATTTTCATCTGAGTTTGCAAAATACCGAAAAATGCCTAAAAGTCAGCATGACCAAGAAAGTGAGAAATTTTCATTAGTATCTTAAATCTTTTTCAATAAAAAAATTTGAGGATTTGTAGATTATTTACTTGTTTAAAGCTCTTAAATTTGCGATTGCGTCAATTTAGATTAATGCTTATTAAGCTGGTGTTTTAAGGTGGTTTGCAGATTTAGATCCATATTTTTGAACCTAAATGACTAAGAGTCTAAAGGATCCATTTCAGAAAAGATATTTTTTTCTGTCATCTACGATGTCATTTTGTTTGGAAAAAAACCAATGAATAAGCATTTGTATTATTATTTTAGCTTCGGAACTGAAGAGGTTAAAATACTTTTCAGGGAATGCACTTAACGCCTTTCGCGCCACTATTCAATTGGAACTGGAGACAATTGTTTGCACAATTTATATTTCTAAATGTTATGTGTTACTTTATAAATGACTGCAAATCATACAATTTCTAGGCGGAGTTTAGTTAGAGAAAACAGTCGGGGCGGAGTAAAAATGTGAAAAAAGAGTATTAATCCTCCTATTAACATTGATGTTTTTTCTGACCCCATTCAGCTTTTCATTCATCGTTCAAACCAGAAAAAATAAGAAATTAAACTTAATAAATTAAATGAAATAGAATTGTTATATAACAGTAGCTTCCAACTTACAAAAAAATGTAAGAATTTCTTATAAAAATGTAGATGTTTTGTTTTGAAAATTTAAATTATAGCGGGCTTCGATAATTATGTTAACAGATGTTATTTGTTACTTATATTCAAAAAAAGGTAATATTAAATTTTTTGCTCATCGTAAAAGCTAACCACCAATATTTGAGAGAAAAATAAGAAGAAAAAATTTTCGATTCAATATTCAAAAACATGTTTTTGCCCCCCCCCCCCCCAAAAAAAAGTCTCAGATTTAAAAAAATATATATATATACTAGGGACCTCTGACCCCTGCAAGCTACGCTCGCCAACCCCCGTTCAGACACCGCAGAATCTAAAATATTTTAGATACTAATAGATTATAATTACTAATCAAGTAAAGTTATAAATCAGAATAAAAAGATAATAAAATGATAGTGAAAATGATGTGTATTTATTTTTTTTTTTTTTTAAGGGTAATTAAGAAATTTAAAAAATAATTTTATTTAGTGGGCTAGCATATTTTATGTCCTTTTTCATACACAATAATACTTACAAATATTATTAAAACGGATTAATTTGATTCACCAAATGTCAATGTAAATTTTAGCATTTTCTTGGACACGATTTTTAGTTACATTTAAAGATTCTCTTTGATACTGCCTAAAAGAAAAATATAGCATTTAAAAATGAACTTAGTTTCGAAAAGTTTTTTATTATAACTATTTATAATTTTATGTTCGGAGACTAAGAATAAATTTCTTTTTGGGAAATAAATTTTCTTTTGCTATTAAATTCTGCTGTGATATTTTTGATTGATTTGATAAGATTTTGATATTGGGAAACATGCACGGCATTCGTAAGCATCAGGGAATATAAGTACTAAAATTTTGGCAAAGTGATATTTTCTTCATTTAATGAAAAAAATGTTTGTTTAAATATGGCTACCGTTACATGACGAAAAATCTGGTACTCAAATCACGTAAGGCGTACGAAATGTAATACAAGCTTTCTTTGTCAGTTACAAGTGAACAGATGAACAAACTTTTCATAATTCATAAAATAATGACCTACGGAATGGCCATTTTTTTAGAAATAGTAATTACTTTTTCATTATTCAAATATAAAAACAGTTATTCACAGTTATTCGTAAACAGTAAATACAGGATGTCTCTTCGTACAGTGGTTGTACGCTTCAAGGACTTTCAAGGTCCTTATACCAGAATTTGCGTAAAGTAATATTTGCCATATTCAATGAAAAAAAAATTCTATCTTCAGATACAGCGATCAGAACTTTACAAAACTTCTGATGCTAAATCACGTAAAATCCCCTGAATCCCTTGCTGTGTACGAACCCTGTCGTACTTTTTTAGAATGTTTGTTCAAATATTCAGAATGTAATTAGGAATCAAAATTTCATTAAATGTAAACCGGACTATTTCAAAACAACTTCCTCTTTTTAAAATGTAGGATCCAGTCTTTAAATTTTCGTGAGTAAAGAAATAAATATCAATATAGAACGTCTCAACGGACATCGATCTGCCATCAGTAAATATAAATGCTCTCGCAATCCTTTAAACTGCATTGTTGAGTATAGGCACTTTAAAAAGCACAAATTTAGTAATATTACTATTCATATCCTTAATATACAAAATAAATTCCATGAACGTCTTTTTCTGGAATCTGCATATATCAAACATTATAACACACTTTATCCATATGGACTAAATCAACTTTCAAACAATAAACCTCACGTCGTATATTCTGCATCATGACTTACAATTAACTATCAATCTCTCTTTCTCTCAATCATAAAATATATAAGCAAACCACGCGTACAAAAAGAGGGAAATCATCTACTACTAAACATTCATCATCTAAATTAACTAATACCCATATTAAAAAATCATTAATACGCCTACAAACTTCTTTCAGTAGTAATTACAACTGGATGTCTCTTCGTAAATTTATATTTGCAATTCCTAAATATCATATTAATCAATATCACAAAGTTTTTACATCAAATACATTCAATTCTCACTTTAGTGATACATTTTTTGATTTACTCCATTATAGGCTATAGGCTAACTGCTCTTAAAGTCAATATTAACGGAAAACCACAAAAATTAAATAAAAGTAATTCACATTTAATCGTTACCTTTACCTATCCTGTTTTTAATAAAATTAAACTTAATCAATTATTTCACAACGAGTAATGTAAATTCTCACTTCAAAGTGTTAATCTAAAAAGCTCTTTTAAATATCCTAATAGTTTAGGTCGTAAAATTTTCAATTATAATAAGTTTTCTAAAAATTTCACACACACTGATACTTTTACATGTAAATGCAATGATCCCCATCTAAATACATATAGTAATGCCCATCATGGACATGTTATATCTGGTAATTTAAACATTGTCAATAATATTCATTTAAGATCTTTGATGCGTCATGGCACTAAATAACGTATTCCTTCACAGTGTAATATACAGTCCATCATTAAACAATTCACGCATGATTTAGATTTCTTCATTTACAAAATTGCTATCAACTATAATAAACCTACTGAATATTTTATAGATTGGAAGCATTATGTCATCTTTCTTTTGAAACAACAATTCCTTAAACCACATATTGCAGAACTTCAAAATAATTTCATCATTACATATGTAGATAAGGCTGCTAACAACTATGCTATCATCTGCAAATATTACTATCACCACCTTCTAACTAAAGCAGTCACTTCTAATAATATTTTCAAACTTCATCATGTTACTTTAAAGGAAAATAATAATCATATATTAAGCTATCACAAGTTACTAGGCATTAAAAATAACAACCTCAATTATCCTTATGTAGTCATGATTCCAAAATTTCACAAAAATCCTCTTAAATTCCACACTGTCACTGTAGGTTTTAATACATATAATACTCGTGTTAATACACTATTTTTAAATATTCTTATACAAATTTATGAGTTATCAGTTTAAAAAGACCTCATTTGACTCACTGCATTAAAAACAGTTTTGAATTGGTGGATAAAATAAAGCCATTAACAAATGTCAATAATATTATTACTTTAGATTTCAAAGACCTATTTAATATCATTCTAAAAGACTTACATTCTATTATCAATACATTATTTATAGAATTTTTTCCTTTATTAAATTTACCTGATAACATTGATACTGACTACTTCACATCTTTGAGTAACTTTCTACTATTTCATAATTTTATTTTCTAAGACAATGCTTTATTTATTCAAATACAGGGCGTTCCTCAAGGAGCTGCTTCATCAAGCATGTTAACTTATTTATATCTTTACTTTTATGAACGCAGATTTATTAATAATAATATATTGCTCCACAGATACATAGATGATATAATTATTCTTTCTGTTAAAGATAATAATTCTATATCTCTTTCTGTAAAGTACTCTTCTAATCTAGAACTTAGTACTGCCTTTTCAAATAATTCTACTATCAATTTTATGGACGTTAACATTAATATTCTCCCTAATAACACCGTAACATTCAACATTTATCATAAACGCAATGAATTTTCATTTAATGTAATTAATTTTACGAACTTCAATTCCTGCTTACATATTTCAGTATATAGAAATATTCTGCTTAATCATAGTCTTCGTATCAAATGTTTATGTTCGTCCCAATTCTTACAGCCTAACATTTTTAAATTAAAGCAATTAGCATTGGCTATTATTTGGCTATTCATTGGCATATCATCATCATCATATTCATTGGCTATTGGCTTATCCCATCTCTTTTATATCTGCATGGCTCATATCTTAATTTTCATTTTTTTTTTACTTCATACCAGTATATGCATTTTATATGATTATAAAAAAACTAAAAAATCGAAACCACTATTGTGGAGGGTGGGATGTGGATTGCTGAAAAAATTATAAAAAATCATACACACAAAAAAATTATATGCATGTATATAATATATATATATATATATATATTTAAGAAAAAAAAAGCTTTGTATATGTGTATGTTTTTCCATACATTATACACTAAAAAACATAAAAGATAAAAAATACCATTACGGAGGGTTGGTGTCGGGAATGCTAAAAAAAAGTTTAAAACCTTATATGTTTTTATGTGTGTGAGCGTGTGTATGTGTATGTATATATGCTTATATATTGTTTGGACATATATATATATATATATACAGTCAAACCTCATTAACACGAACACGCTTAACGCGAATTACTTTTAGCACGAACTGTTTCCAATTGTCCCGTCCTGTTGTATATAATGTATTTAAGTTCGGATAACACGAACTACTTTTAACAAGAACAAAAAAAGTTTCCCCTTCAGTGTTCGCGTTAACGAGGTTCGACTGTATATATAACGGGGTATCATGCATTTAACATCATAAAATTCACATATTGCTTCATAATATAAGGATATATTTTACTATCTCAATATTCCTCATTGCTTTTTAAATTTTCTCATTTAGTTACATAATACAAGGCTATATTTTACTATCTCAAATATTCCTCATCTTTTTAAATGTTATTTATATTCTCATTTTATATATTACAATATTTTGTCTTTAAAATAGTTAATTTAATCAATTGTCCTTTTATATATTTTTATATAATTCTTTATGTATTTTTTTTTTCGTATTAATTTATTACTATTCTTTTGTTTATTTTGCATTCACTCAGTACTTATTAAGTTTATTCCTATTTTTTCATTCTACTTTAACTAAAAGATAATCTAAGTCTTTTCTTGATTTCTTCAATCAATTTCATTCCTTTCATTTTTTAATTTTTTGGGGCTAAAGATGGCAGCACTAAACACTATTGTTAATAATCCAGTTCCAATTTACATTTTTCCTTTCTCACACCAGGTGGCAGCACAGTTATGGGTTTCAGTCAGATGCTCCACTGTAGCCCACATGTTAAAATAGTCCTAACTGTGTTTTCCACCCTGATATGCTGTAGTTTTGACTCCTAGTATGTAATTTAGGTATTGTGCTCTAATAATTTTTAATATCCTGTATGAGGTGTATCTTTCTTTAGATCTCTTAGATTTTTATTATCTATTTTCTGTAGTGTTTGCGTTATAAGGAGCTAAATTTTGTCATTTTAAGCTTAATGCCGACTAAATAGGATGAAATAACGCATCTTCTATGAATGAACTCAAAAGCTCCTCTGACGATTCCGTGTGTCATTCATAGTTTCTTATTTTGCATACTGGTTTCCTATGTTCATTTCTAAATCATCTTTAGAATTTTACCAATTTCTTCATATATTTGTGATTTCAAATTTATTATTATTATATATACAAGGTGTATCTAAACTCTTGGGCAAAACTTTAAGGGGTAATACTACACATCAAGACAAACAATATTAAATAGGAAACTAAGGGTACCAAACGTCTTCCGAAGGAGATAGGTGCCTTTAAAGTTTAGACACCAAAATTTCAAATGATTATAAAAAACGGAAAATTTGGTCGATTCGTTTGCGGTTTTTACTAAAACTATTCTTTATGTCAGTATTTTCTTGAAAATAAATTCTAAAGATACAGTTCAAAAAATGCCGATAGAGGGCGCTTTAAACTTTGGAGTAACAAACAACTATTTTTTACCGTTATTTTTTGTATCTCATTACATGCTTTCAAAAGCTTAGACTTAAACTTAAATTTTGAGCTCAAAATCTGAATCGTTGGGAGTGGTTAAGTAGCACAAACTGAACTGTGTTCAGGAGTTAAAATTTCAAATGTTTATAAAAAACGAAAAAATTGGTCGATTCGTTTGCGGTTTTCACTAAAACTATTCCTTATGCCAGTATTTTCTTGAAAATAAATTTTAAAGATACAGTTCAAAAAATGCCGATAGAGGACGCTTTAGACTTTGGAGTAACCAACAACTATTTTTTACCGTTATTTTTTGTATCTCATTACATGCTTTCAAAAGCTTAGACTTAAACTTAAATTTTGCGCTCAAAATCTGATTCGTTGGGAGTGGTTAAGTAGCGCAAACCGAACTGTGTTCAGGAGGGGGGTTCAAATTTCAACTCATGAACACAGTTCAGTTTGCGCTACTTAACCACTCCCACCGATTCAGATTTTGAGCTCAAAATTTAAATCTAAGCTTTTGAAAGCATGTAATGAGATACAAAAAATAACGGTAAAAAATAGTTTTTCGTTACTCCAAAGTCTAAAGCGCCCTCTATCGGTATTTTTTAACTTTTTCTTTAAAATTTATTTTCAAGAAAATACTGACATAAAGAATAGTTTTAGTGAAAACCGCAAACGAATCGACCAATTTTTCCGTTTTTTATAATAATTTGAAGTTTTAACTCTTGAACACAGTTCAGTTTGCGCTATTTAACCACTCCCAACGATTCAGACTTTGAGCACAAAATTTAAGTTTAAGTCTAAGCTTTTGAAAGAATTATATGAGATACAAAAAATAACGGTAAAAAATAGTTTTTCGTTGCTCCAAAGTCTAAAGCGCCTTCTATCGGTAATTTTTAACTTTATCTTTAAAATCTATTTTCAAGAAAATACTGACATAAAGAATAGTTTTAGTGAAAACCGCAAACGAATCGACCAATTTTTCCGTTTTTTATAATAATTTGAAATTTTAACTCTTGAACACAGTTCGGTTTGCGCTACTTAACCACTCCCAACGAATCAGATTTTGAGCGCAAAATTTAAGTTTAAGTCTAAGCTTTTGAAAGCATGTAATGAGATACAAAAAATAACGGTAAAAAATAGTTTTTCGTTGCTCCAAAGTCTAAAGCGCCCTCTATCAGTAATTTTTAACTTTATCTTTAAAATTTATTTTCAAGAAAATACTGACATAAAGAATAGTTTTAGTGAAAACCGCAAACGAATCGACCAATTTTTCCGTTTTTTATAATAATTTGAAATTTTAACTCTTGAACACAGTTCAGTTTGCGCTATTTAACCACTCCCAACGATTCAGATTTTGAGCTCAAAATTTAAGTTTAAGTCTAAGCTTTTGAAAGCATGTAATGAGATACAAAAAATAACGGTAAAAAATAGTTTTTCGTTACTCCAAAGTCTAAAGCGCCCTCTATCGGCATTTTTTGAACTGTATCTTTAAAATTTATTTTCAAGAAAATACTGGCATAAGGAATAGTTTTAGTGAAAACCGCAAACGAATCGACCAATTTTTCCGTTTTTTATAATCATTTGAAATTTTGGTGCCTAAACTTTAAAGGCGCCTATCTCCTTCGGAAGACGTTTGGGACCCTTAGTTTCCCATTTAATATTGTTTGTCTTGATGTGTACTATCACCCCTTAAAGTTTTGCCCAAGAGTTTAGATACACCCTGTATATAAGAAAGAAAGTACTGAGTTCACTCAATCAAATTTCATATTTTAAATTGTAAACATACAAACAGAACAACATTGTGAATTAATCTTTCAATATTGCAAATTATTTTTTTCAATTAAATATTAATTATATATTTTTATTTATTACCTTTAAAATTTCATTAATGAAGCTTATTAGCAACCACCTTTGGCACGTTTTAACACTAGAAAGCCCCGTAGTTTTACTTAAGTTTCATAAAAATATTTCACCCCAGAATTTTTATTTCGATTTATTTAACATAATTTTACATCATTTAAATTTATCTTATTTTATGAAAAAAATTCCAGCTGCAATCAACATTTAATCATGTGGTCGGAGTTGAATCGTCTCCTTCCGTGCGTTCTAGTGTATACGGGAGTCTGGAAGTCAGAATTTCCTTTTCTGTTTTAGAGGTATAATTTAATGAATTTATTCCTAAAATGTATCTTTATATAAAGATTATTTTTCGGATAAAACTTTTTTGAAAACTTTGGAATTTCGCTTAAAAGAATTAAAATTTAAACTTATTTAATTTTTTACATAACTCTCGCACCATTTGCCCGATTTCATTACCTTTTCCACTATTGTGTGCAGAAAAAGGTTTTTTGTTATTTTGTCTTTGGGATTAAACAATAATAATAATAATTACAAAAATCATAAAAAAGATTTAAATCTTAAAAAAAAAAAAAAAAAAAAAAAAAAACGTTAGGCAATTTATTAAAAATTATAATTGAAAACTCTGTACAAAATTCAATGCATATATCTTGGGAGAATGTTTAGAAATATCCTTTTAAACATCACAGACTTGTTTTATCTGTTGATGTAATCATCGCAGAGGTATGAGGTTTACTTTATTTAATTTATTTAGCTTTGTAACATTTTATTAGCAAGAAAAGTAAAAAATACATTTTTTAGAATCTTTATTCTTGGACCCCCTTAAAAGAAACAATAAAGGATGGTGTTGGTGTTATTTATTACTACCGATAATCTGCACGAGGGATATTGGCCCGAGGGGGGATGCCCTCCGTGGGGGTCTTTCTAAGGGAACATAACCCGTATTTACCCAAATTTATCCAAGGAATAATAAAGGGAAATGGAAACAGATTTGATAACGTTCGAGAACGCATAAGTTGGAAATCGCGCCGTTAATGTCTCCACAATACTCCGTTATTGTAAGATGCTATTATAAAAAAAATAATAATAATAAAATAAATAAATAAAAAGCAATTTAACAAATTACAACGACCATTTGGAAAATGATTTTTTCAAAAACTAAAATTTAAGACATAAAAAATTGCACGGAGTTGATCATACATTACGTGCGCCATGAATTAAACATTAATAGAGTTATCACACGTAAAAATTC